>JAQLOL010000005.1:10456728-10486128 GCA_029783665.1 Naso thynnoides | reverse complement strand
TTGTTTTGAGTTGTGTTATTTTTATATCTCTCTTTTTACACACACACTCACACACACACACACACACACACACACACACACACACACACACACATACACACACACACACACACACACACTCACAAACACACACACATCCACACATACAAGGACATAGAGAGAATGTTGGAGGTCCAAGAGGAGAGGCCAGCGGCGGCAGGTACAGCAGCGACACATTTCGGCAAGAAGGATCGAGGGAAGAAAGAGCGAGAGGAGGCCAAGGACGGTCGGGGAAACCTCTCGAACATTGGGAATCCTGTTCCTGGCTCCAGGAACGTGCGCGCTAAAGCGCCACCCTCACACACCGGCAGTCCTCACCAGCTCATCACTCCACCCTGTTCTGTAGTCTTGGGAGCCCCATCAATGCACTCCAATAGGCTAAAGAACTCCCCGTCCACCAACACGCAAAGGTGAGAGTGCTGACTGACAACCTGAGGATGTAGTGCGGTGATCCAGTTCTGCTGTGCTGTGCTGATCATAGGAAGCAGTAGTAACTAGTTTTTGAGTGTTTTTAACTTAATCAGCAAAGCTCTGTTCTAAACTTTAATTTAGATGCTTTTAATCCCGATTTTTTTTTTTTTTTTTACCACTTCAAAGCAACTATAGGTAACCTTTTAACTGCTCCCTGTGGACCATAATGTTTCCAGGAGACACAAAATCAAATTTTTATCCAAAGCATTTTGTTATGTACAGATGACTGAAGCACTTCATATCCTCCCACATCAATAACATAAGTAAGTGTTACTGGAGAAGCACAAGCTTCTCTCCAGTCCATAAACCTGTAACAAAAAAAAAATCATCACACAATATCAAAAAATGAATAAACATTAGATGTCAGTGTTTATTAACAGTTGGGAAGAGAAAATAAACAAAAACACTCAACCCTCTGTTCAAAACAGAATCAAGTGAAAAAATTACAGTTCTCTTACTAAAAACAAAACCACTGAGGCTGCTTGAATGTATGGACCCATTTTCTGTAAACATAAAAGATTTTGTGCCATTCAGCCAAGCAGAGATGCCAATTTAAGCCATCTCTTGGCTGATGTAATTTGGTTGCAGAGTGATCTGTTCATTCCTCATCCTGGGATTTGGTATGTTGTGAGACTCTCATATCTTACCAGTTGCACGGAGGATAATGTGCTGAGTTTTGCATTTTTTAAAAGCTGATCAGGAGCAAGTCTACGGAGGAGTTTAGCCACAGCCATAAAGCAATATTTTTTTGTCATACTTTACAAATTACCATGGGCAAATGTGACTCATCCCAAATATACAAGTACAGTGAGCAACTATCTCTAAGGCTGTAGGCTTGGTCAGTGGCAGAGGGCTTGCACATTTTTTAATTTGGGGAGGAAATCAGATGAAAAGGAGGAGATCCATGTAAATTTGAGGAGAAGTGATCGGCATGCAAAGGGCCCAGACTAAAACCTTCTTGTGTAAATATGTCCATAGTCACGTTTCCATTAAAATGTAGTAAAAAATTTAACAAATTATTTGGAAAATTGGCAAAAGAATGTGAATTCATGCATGTTTTCATCCACTACTGGTTTTCTTATGTTAGGAGTTGGTTCATCAAGATAAATGTAGGTGGCTGTAAAAGAAAAAGTTGAAATGTGACAACGTAATAATATAAATAGTATCTGCCGCTTCTTGCTCATTTGTTTCAGAATCTTGCTGCATCTCAGAATTTGCCATGATTCGTTAAAGCCTTTGTCAGACATTTGTTACTGAAGCTTTTCAGACATTAAGGCATTTTGTTGTTGTTTCCCATCTTGTATGTATTCAGGGAACATTGCAGTCTCCTTTTATTTGTCCAAACATACCCGATGTTTTTATCTGCTGTCTTTTTTTGTACTTCTAGTGGAGCAGAAGCTTGCGTCCATTTAAGTCAGATGATTTCTGCATGTCATCATTTATTTGCAGAATCTATTTCCATAGCACTTAGTCACATTTACCTTTTATATACCTTTTATTATTTTATCTACTTTTACTACCTTTTATTTACCTTTTTTTTCCTCCACCCCCTCACTCCCCCCCGGCTTAAAAACGTTGTTTGCAATATATCAAGAGGGTTTTTTTTTTCCACTGTATGTTTCTGACGGATTGAAATTGGCATAAAAACAAGTTGATGGAAAAGCACCCAGTGTTAACTAGCTAGCTCTCGTGCAACTTTAGCAAGACTTAAGCAAGTGTGTGCACATGTGTTTAGCAATGAAATTGAGTCTTGGCAATACTATTAAGTGTACACAAACCAGAGTGAGTCACAATGGCCTTACCCATTCTGTTGAGAGAGCAAGTGTAGGTCCTGTGTAACACCGATCTAAGATCAGCTTACCCCCTCAATTCTTTACCTGAAAGGTCTTGATGTATGTCCAGAGCTGTTCTAGGGTCAGGGAGTACACTGAGCTTGGAAGTTTTCCCTGCTGACTAATGGTTCTGGAGCCTCTGGAAACGGCTGTCTGGACTGCCAAAACTCTGGCTTTGCCTTCCTTTTCTACTAGTTGTGTGTCTGTGTGTACGTTCATGAAGTGCGCTAGGCTGTGGCTGTGCTTTTAGGACATGTTGGCATTTGTTTCATGCTACTTGTACAAGTGTGTATGTGTTTGTGTGTGAAAGGAGAGAGACAGAGAGAAAGAGATTAGGGTGTGGTAAGGGAATTCACTGCCAGTTGGATGTGTCCTGCTTGCCTGAACTGAACTGCTCTCATAACTAGTAAGCAGCAGTAATTTGTAGATGGCCTGCGTCTCCACACTCTGTTGGTTTAACTGTGCGTATGGAATTCCCATAAGGGTAAGGGTAACCTAATCTTGTGTTAATAGACATCCATAATAACAGCTGGATGTCATAATTGCAGTGTGTTTAGAAGTTGCAAATGAAAAAATAAGGGGAAAAAATCCCTTTGTGTCTCCTGGGTACTACACTGGGTAACATAAGTAGATGTTATATTGGGGATCTGACAGATATCAGAACCTCACAGATGGACAGTTGATTTATTGTGTATTGCAAGATTACTGGGTAACTTTACTTAAGGAGCCCAAGGCTTTTTGCTTTATCTGCCCCATTTCCCCCTGTTGTGTGTGTTTCATGTGTAAAAACAAGGTTGCAACAAATAGAGTAAGACAAAGCATTTTATAAGTCAGAAGAATGTCTAGCTGCATCTGAGTCACACATAAATGGTCCAGTCCATTAGAATGTGCAATTTATCAGTCATTATGCATGGTTTTGATGAAATAGGAAAAAGTCTTTTGTTCTCCTCTGAATACACAGTCTCATTTTTTTATCCTCTTTCCATCAGCCCTAAACCTAAGACGGAGGCCATGGTACGCTCACCTCCCGTCATGTCCCCCTCCACTGCCACCCAGATGGACTCTAAAATGCCCAATCAGGGTAAACCAGGGAGCACCGGCAGCCAATCACAGCCCTCACCCTGTGATCCCAAGTCCTTGGGTACCAAAGGGGCTCAGAATGTGGCAGGGGGCATGGGGCTGAAGAACGGCCAGGGCCTGACCTCTGGCCCAAGCTCTAAGGTTAAAGTCAAAAGGGAGAGAAGCACCTCAGTGGAGTCATTTGATCAGCCAGAGAGCGGCACACCAACTAGTGAGGAAAAAGGTAATAAACACTCTAACCATTACTTGATAATTCGAAGCTGGGGTCACAAGTTATCAAATAGTCCTTGTGATATGCTACAAGTAAGTCTCGTAACTCTTAAAGTTTCACAGTATAAATTTAAGTCTCCAAGACTATTTGAATTTTTTTTTTATTCTCACCAGAGTGAGAAAATATTTGAACTAAGGTAGGTGGGCAGCAAGGTGCATGAATTTGGTAATGATGTTTTTGGGAGAGTATACTTTGTTACCAAAGTTTGTTCTGTTTGTAATGGGGTGCTTCAAATTGTTCAGTATACATAGAACACTAACAGTGCTTAAACAGTACCATGTCAGTACACTGTGTTGTGATTTACCTATGCATGTGGTAGTTTTACACATCATTTCCTGTAGAGGTACTACAGCAGATTTATTCAGCACCACTTCATGGTGATAACGGTACATATTTTCCCTAACTGCAACCTATGGTTGGTTTGCTGTGTTCCTCCTGTACCACTGCGTAACCTTATTTAGAAAAATGTTGTACATAATATAGTATTGTTTCTCTTAGCTGGGAAACACAGTCTGCCTAGAGCAGGCAACAGTTAAATATTAAAGAAAAAAAACGTTACAGTCCCTCACTGTCCCTTGCACTGAAACTCAAGCCCTCTGATAGTTGTGTATGTGCGTCTGTGCAGACAGCAGCAGGGTGAAGAGGATGTGTGTGGCAGAGAGGAGGCAGCCGTACAGTGGAGCTGACTGGTGCTCTGGGGGAGAAAGTGACGAAGACGACAAAGGATTCTTTAGTAAGTGTGCTAACATGTGCATCCAAGCATGTGTAGCAGCCCCACCACAAATCAACTTGACTTATGACAGCTCCTCACTAGAACTGTGTTGCCCATAAGCCTGTACTGGTCCTAAAGCCATGGTCTTCCCTGTTGTCTCCCTGCAGACTGCAACTCCAGTGACGTAAAGCCCCAGGACTCAGTCACACATTCTACCTCCAATGCTGGACTCAGTCGCTCCTCCACACCCTCCCACAATACATTGGGAGGCCAGGGCTCCACAACAGAACCTCCTACTGGCCAGAAATCAGGCTCAAAACTTGTCTATGTCTTCACCACAGAGATGGCCAACAAGTAAGAAAGCTGAAAGTCGCTGTTTTATCCATTGCAACTCGTGTTTTCTTTACATTGTAACTCTGAAATTTCCCTCAGACATAATACGATATATAAATCAATATGATATATAAATCTAGAATTTTTGATACTCACTCTTTTTATGTGATTAAGTAATTAGTATTTACAGTTAAAGTTCATCTCTATATGTTTGTAAAATAATTACATCGTCATCTAAATATTTACCCCATTTTTTCATGTATGCAAATCTCATCCACTTGGTGGAATGCAGTTCAAAATGAAATGGAAATACTAACAATGTCAATTGCCTGAAGTACATCTCTGTGCCCCTGTCATCAGTGGTTGTTGTCTTTGATGTTTGTTGCAGCGTTTTGTGTGTATGGCACTGAGATACTTGCTTCCCCCTTCTCTTCCTAACACCAAGTTTCCTAGTTATAGCCTAGATCCATTGTGTGTATCTGCACAAACGTGTGTGCTCAGTGGGAGCATACACTTGTCTTAGATTAACACTCTATTGGGAATTAAAGATCAAAGATGCGGATGTTTGTTGGAAGGTGTGTGTGTGTGTGTTCGTTCGTTTGTGCAAGAGTTTACTTAATCTGTTGACCTTGGTTTTACCTTCATGGCCCCATCTAGTACTCCTTCATCTGGTTTACTGTCTCTCTATTGGGCTCTCTCTCTCTCTCTCTCTCTCTCTCTCTCTCTCTCACTCACTCACTCACTCACTCTCTCTCTCTCACACACACACACACACACACACACACACACATATTTATTGTGTCTGATGACTGATATCTGACTGTCTACCTTCTTGTCCTCAGGGCAGCTGATGCAGTTCTAACTGGCCATACAGAAAACATCATTGCCTTTCACATGAAAAACATCTCCAACAGCAAGGACAAAGCTCACCTCCTCCTGGTAAACAGACAAAGGATCTTTTTAATAACACAAATTTTCTCTCATACTCTAACATGTCGCAGGAGTGTGTTATGATTTAATCCTGTTTCTGTCCTCTGTACAGAACAACGCAGCAAGTGCACTCCGAAATGACTCCAAACCTCCCCAGCAACCTCCTTCCCATGCTCAAGAACAGAGCCACCAGCCTGGATCTAAGCCGTCCTTACCTGGCATGGCAGAGCCAGCCCCACCCCAGCCTTCAAATCAAGGGAACCAGTCTGGTGTTCTTCCGCAGGAAGGGTCATCTTCTGCAGGCATTGAATCCAAAAATCTTTCCGGCAGTAGCCCAAGTAACACTACGACCCCAGTTGACCAGGCCCCTGTCACTCAACCTGAGGCAGGCCTCAACCCTCCAACAACAGGTGAAGGCGGACAAGGTGGAAGCTCTGGTGGATCAGGTCTGACACCACAGCAGCAGCAACAGCAGCAGCAACTAGCCCAGGAGCTCTTGAACATGGAGGCCAACACAGAGGGTCTCTCCCAAGAACAGCTGGAGCATCGCCAGCGCTCTTTGCAGACCTTGCGAGATATTCAGCGCATGCTTTTCCCTGATGACCGTGATGCCCCACCAGCTGGGCCCCCACAGTCCCATGGTGGACCCCATGATGGAGGCCCTGATGGTGCACCCCGTAGGTCTGAGCAGGGACCCCTACAGGCTATGATGGCACAATCTCAGAGTCTTGGACCACCAGGTGGTCCCGGAGGACCTCGTCCACAAGGTCCACCCTTCGGCCCACCCCATGGTCCCAGGGATATGCCCCCATTTCCACAAGATGAAATGGGTGCACACATGGCGGGGCCAGGGGGCTGTGGAGAAGGAGATCAAATGACTCCAGAACAAGTGGCTTGGCTAAAGCTACAGCAGGAGTTTTATGAAGAGAAAAGGAAGAAACAAGAAATGCAACACAGGCCACTTCCTCCCGACATGATGATGCACCCCCATGGTCCACGTGGAATGATGCGAGGGCCCCCACCTCCCTATCAGATGGGCCCAGGAGAGATGTGGGGAGGACCAGGTGGCCCTCCAGAGCACTATCAGGAGCGCATGGGCATGGGCCCTGGCCCCCGGGGTATGCCCCCACATATGCAGAGGATGCCCAGTTTCTCTGGTATGATGAATCCTGAAATGGAAGGACCCCCAAGGCCTGGAATGGGGTGGCCTGATGACATGCCTCCCCGTATGGGAGATGCAAGAGGCTTCCCTGGTGGACCTGGAGGAATGTTTGCAGGTCCAGGGGGACGGGGTGAGCGTTTTCCAAATCCCCAGTCAGTCCAGGAAGCAATGTTTCACCAAGGTATGGGTGGAGAGAAGGGCATTCCTCCTGGGATGATGATGGACATGCAAAGGATGATGGGGCACCAAAGAGGTGGAATGGAACCTGGAAATGGCATGGGTATATTTCCTAGAATGCCCGGTGATGGTCCTATGAGTCCATCCTCTAGGCTCCAGGGAATGGGGGGCAGGGAAATGGGACCGGAGTTTGGCATGGGGCCTGGTCCTGGGCCAGGACCTCATATGCACCCTTCCAAATTACGAGATCCTGGCATGAATATGAGTCCTGATGAGATGATGAGAATGAGAGGAGGTGGCGGGCCTTCAATGGAGAACATGGGTCCTCAAGGCAGACCCATGCAGGCACCTCCCTTCCCCGAGCAGGCACAGCCAGGAGACTTCCCCATGGGGCCTGGGCGGCCCTTCCCAGGGGGACCTGGAGGAATGAGGGGTCCACATGGAGACCAAGCCTTTGGTCCAGAGCACAGATCTACACCAACAGGTGGTAACGGCCGTATAAACCACCTCCCCTCTGCTGGTGGCCCTTCACAAGCTCAGAGGGGACGAAAGCCAGCAGATCTGAATGTCCAAGCAGGAGGAGGGAACTCTCCCAGTGTCAATCCACTTAAGTCCCCTCCTCTAAGGCAAGTGCAGTCCCCCATGATGGGCTCTCCATCTGGAAACCTTAAATCCCCTCAAACACCGTCCCAGCTGGCTGGCATGCTCACTGGTCCCGCAGGCCCCAGTGCCCCTCCAGCTCCTCCAACTTCAGCACCAATGAAGTCCCCCCACTCCATGATGGGATCAGCTGGTGCCTCTCCTGTTCATATGAGGTCTCCTTCTCTTCCTAACCCCTCCCCGGGATGGGCTTCCTCACCAAAACCACCCATGCAGAGTCCTGGAGTACCACCTCAGGGTGGCAAACCTCCCCTTAGTATCACTTCACCAAACATGATGGGGAGCATGGAGCAAGGTACAATCTCTTTTTTTTTTCCATTTTTCTGTATTCAGCAGCATGTTTGTCTACACTTCTTCTTTTAATATTAATTCCCCTATCTTTATTCATTCCACTTATATTATATACAGTTCAGTTAATATTGTAATGGGAAATCTATTGTGAATGGTTTGGGGTTGAATTTTGTAGTGCATTTTTAGTCACTGATAGCAGTGATTGTTCATTTCACATGTTAAGTATCTGATTGAAATTATTTCCCTTTTTTTAAAGTCCTTTGAAATCAGAATTAGTCCACAAAGCTATAAATTGAAATTAATGTGAACATGGTGGCTATCAAGTGCATAACTCATTTAAGTTAACACATCTGTATTGGGGTGGGGTTTGGTGGGTTATGGTCCAGTGGCTCCCTCTTGTGGCTACATGATTTGGATCTTGCTGAATGCAACATACTGTTGCTTATATGAGAGAACAGATTAAAACATTCTGTGGAGAATACAAAGTCTTAGCTGCTGAGTTTTATCATGTCTCTGTCATGTCATCTCTTTCTCATAATGTCTTCCTGTAGGTGGTAATGGCCCTCCCTCAGCCCCTCCTTCGTCAGGGGCTCCATCTGGTTCGATGTCCCTCCCAGGCAACGTCCCGTCTGGCAGTCCGTACACCATACCCCCTGAGCCAACTCTATCCCAGAACCCACTCTCTATCATGATGTCACGCATGTCCAAGTTTGCAATGCCCAGCTCCACCCCACTCTACCATGATGCCATAAAGACTGTTGCCAGCTCTGATGACGACTCGCCCCCAGCTCGCTCTCCTAATCTGCCATCAGTAAACAATAATGGTAAGACATCTGAAATGTCTTTTTTTGTTTAATTTGTTATTTCAATTCCACCCACCTTTGGCCATATTTAAACTAGTCTTCCTTTGATCAACATCATGAGAACTGAACGTATAATCACTTCTTTTTGTCTTGCACATACAGGTATGGCAATGAATCACCAAGGCAATCCACGAATGATGGGACCTGGAAACACTGGACCCATGTCTGCCCTCAGCCCACTGGGTATGAATCCAATGGGATCCCAGCCCCTCTCCCATGGCATGCCCCCACAGATGCCCTCTCCCAATGCTCCGAATATGGGCCCAGGCATGATGCCTCATGGCATGATGATACCACCAAATCCCCAAGACCCTGGAATGGGTAACCCTCAAATGATGCCCCAGGGACGCATGGGTTACCCTCACAGAAGTCAGGCATATCCCCTCACCCAGTCCCCTTCCCAGCAAGGCCCTTTCTCCCCGCACAATGGTCCTGGTCCCCAAGGTTTCCCTGGCCATCCCATGGGCTTCCAGGGAGAGGGAGGGCCAATGGGAGGACGGATGGGGAACATGCCTCATGCGGGAGGGGGTGATGGTGGTATGTGCAAGCCCAATACCCCTGGAGGGCCTGAGTTCAACAACATGCAAGGTGGGTTCAGTGATGCAGACCTTCATGAGGTGATGCGGCCGGGAGCATCTGGCATCCCTGAATTTGACCTGTCCAGGATAATACCTTCAGAGAAGCCCAGCCAGACTTTGTCTTACTTTCCACGTGGTGGAGGAGAAAACCCAGGGGTAAAACCGCCACACCCCTCTGGCTTCCCCATGCAGGGCATGATGGGTGATGGTCCACCAAGGATGGGAATGTCCATGCAGGGGATGGGGGGGATGCCAGGGGGGCCTGGTGGGGGTATGGGCCCACAAGACATGCCAATGGGCAACCCTGGCCATAACTCGATGCGGCCACCAGGATTCATGGGCCAAGGCATGATGGGCCCCCAGCACCGGATGATGTCCCCTGGGGGTCCGGGGGGGATGATGCAGGGGAGACAAATGGCCCACCCAGGCCCTGGTGGCTCACCTAACATGATGATGTCACTGCAGGGCATGGGTGGCCCCCCACAGCAGACAATGATGATGGGGGGTCAGATGAGGCCACGTGACATGGACATGGGGTTTAGTCCGGGCCCTGGAATGTTCTAATCCAACAGAAACCTTGTATCTAGAATGTTGTTGGACAGTACACAAGGATGGAGTAAAGGTCATGGTGTGCGGAGAGTGTTAAGAAAACTCTGATGGACTTAAGTAGAGGAAGTATTATTCGTGAGGATGTACCCAGAAATGAACAGAATGGAGCTAACCAGTCACCTAGCAATGTCCTGTGGGAACTATTCCAATGGACACTTGGACAGGCCCAGATTGGAGTACTTTTTCCACAAGAACATTTAATTTTGACTCATGAAATTCAGAATGTATGGGATTGTTGTGCATCAATTTCGCAAAACTGTTCTTGTGTTTTTTGATTATCTGACTATAAAGATGACTTCAACATCAAAGAGGAATAAACCTAACACGTCAGCGTGGAGATGCTACAGTATATGTCTACTTTTTTCAAATTTAAAAAAACAAATTTGTCATGAAAGTGGTATGGAACAAGAGAAAGGAATAAGAAGAATTTGTGCTTTGTGAAGACTTTAGTAGAACTCCATCTTGTCTCTCGCTCCATCGTTTTGACTGTTTCTGTACAGTATATACGTGTGAGAGTCTGTGTGCGTGACAGACTGTATGTTTGTGTGGTATGTATGTATGTACGTGTCTGTATGTATAGGCATTCTATCAGTGACCTCTCAACTCCTCTTTCCCAACTTTCATTGGGGGAGGAATGCCCCCTAAAAATACTGTACTGTTTACCATTGGTGGGCTATTCGAATTTTAGTCTATTTTAATTTCCTTTGTAACTCCAGTGTATAACAAACCAAACTATGACCTCATTAAGATAATAGTATTATTAAAAAAGCACAAACATGGACCGTCTGCAGAAAGCGTCTTCTTTCTCTATTTTTACCATTGAGAGCAACACATTTAGTGTGAGGATCCTGGCAGCTTTGCAGCACAATGATAATCCCCAGTCCATTTTGAGTTGTGGATGAAATTCGACTTGGTGCTCCAAACCTTTCAGGACTCAACTTTCGCCAGCGTGAAAAATACTGCTAATACCCAGATGTGCTATGTGTGTTCTTCTTGTTCCTGTTGTGTTCCTGTTTTGTTTCGACTCTCTTGTTGACTCTGGGTAATAATCATTCCCACAGCAATAATCCCCAAATGGTCAGCAGAATGGGACAGGAGTGACTGAATGCCACAGCAGGTATGCCAGGTATTATAGAACTAGAGTAGGTAGATCTGGTAAGAAAAAGAAATTGGTGAGGCAGGTGTGTCCAGAGTGAGACACAGAAATGTAAACACGTACTGCTTACCATCCAGTTGACTTCCTCTCTTTTCTCTATTGTATAAGCTTGTCATGTGTTTCTCCATTGGCTTTGGTGCAGAATAGCCTACCAGGGCTGTGGTGATGGACTACAAATAAAAGATATTGTTTTGGTATATACATGTTGTCTATGGTGTGTGTGTGCGCGCGTGCATATGTGTCCACGTGGCTCAACTATTCACATCCAGTTAGTTATGTGGACTGGTTTATGTCTTTGTCATTGCACATGTCGAACCAGCTTACCAACATTTAGCTAGAACAATGAGAGCAAGTTGTACCAAGAAGCAGTTGACATTTTATCAAGAGGTACTTACTGGGAACTATTTTCAGCGGACATCACACTTCCAAAATAGATTCAAGCATGTTGATGCATTTGAACTCTGCTGAACTAGTTGTGCTTGTCTAACCTGTATTTGTTTTGAGCGTCTGGTGGGAATAGTACAGAGCCCCTAATATGACGTGGCAAAGAGACTTCACATTGATTAGATTCTTTTTATTTATGCTCATCAGTGCAATCCAAACCAAACCTTTGCATTACAAGCAGCAGGTCAAACTCTCCTTTGTGAGGTATGGTGTGTGTTATTTTAACACAATAACTTAGGTGTATATGATGGGCATGTACTCATGCTAACATACTGTGGTCTAATACAATCAACAAATCCACACAAGAGGGTGACCTGTTTTACTCATCACTGATGCAGAATTATTCTTTTTCTGCAGGTTCTACATGTTTATGAAGATATTCACCTAAATACTAAAGTACGAGCTGCTTTCTGCACGTCTTTAATAGAAACAATAGATACAGTACATTAAATGCTTAGTATTCCCCTGAGGAATGAAGTGATTGCATTTGAAAGACTTGATCGTGAACACCACCTGCCAAATATCAGAGTTGTCAGCTCGTTGCACTCCATCTCCATCACCTGTAGAATCTGTCAACTATGTGGAGTGGGTGAAATCAAAGGTCTGGACCCAAACAAAAACACAACCAAACTGGCAGAAAAACTGCATCAGCACCAGGTCTACCCTTTAAGATGTATGTATTTCAAAAAATTTAAAGGAGCTGCACAATTTGGATGACACCTTCTTCAACTCAATGAACATAGGCACTGTTTATTTTAAGTCAATCATACATGCTGTGCATTGTCCTAGAGCTTTACATACTCACTAGAACACTAATTTTCTACCAATCCACAGCTTAAAATAGTGACAAAGTATGCCCAGTTTACTCATGTTGAGTACAGTTTGCAAGAACTGGTAGGGAATTACCAACACTTTTGAAATATGAAACTAAGTATTTGTCATGTGTTAACTTTGTAAGATCTGTGAAGGTACTGAGAGATGAGCAGACATTTTAGGTCTTTCTTGTTGACAATAAGAAAAACAGAATAGTGCCAGCTTTTAGCAGGAAACCAAATGGAATAAGTGCATGCAAACAGACATCTATGCACCAAGCATGTGATACCAAGCATACACTGGATATCAAAATTATTCGACACATATACTTGTTAATATGCCATAATCCTTAACTGAATGCCATGGTTACATGGAGATGATGAATCAAGAAATTAAAACCAGATATAAACTCAGATCACTTAAAGAGGCTCTAATTCCAAATATTTGTATCTGAAAAAAGTTTATCCTAGTGTAGTCCTACTGAGGTATAATGATGTGGATGGTAGTCGGATGGAGTGAGAAGTGAGAACGTAAGAAAAAAAGTTTTAAAAACATTTTAAAAAAACAAACAAAAAAAAAAACCATGATGTGTGGTAGCGTGAGGCTGTTAAGTCATTGGTAGCACTGTGTTGAGACATGAAGGTTTGGTCAGGGCTCAGGGTTCAGTCAAACCCTCTGTGTTGTTGCAAAGTGACTGGTAGAGTTCTGAGCTCAGTGAGTATGCTGCAAGGGCCTGTTTGAACTCCTCCAGGGGGCAGTAGACTCCACTACAACCCGGTATATGTTGATCCTACAGAAGGACAAGCAACTTGCATAAAACACGGGGAAAAAAATTCTTACCAGCTTATATTGACGTAGACACAGGATCATACCTACCTGGCCGATGTAGGACACTTTCACAAAGGACTCGTTGGTCTGCCGGTGCTGGTGCAGCTCCAGAGTGATATCAGCTGCATATGGTGGCCATCTCATGTCAAAAATCCCCAGAGCCATCAGACAGGGAATCAAAGTGGTGTCATGTGCAGAGTACAAAAACAACTTCCTGTTTGAGAGAGGATGTCAACAATGGACCATTTTAAGACCAAACACAATCAAGTTTGTGCAAGAGATAGGTGTGTCCGTCCCGAAGTGTCCAACCTGTTCAGCTCTGGTGAGGTGCCCTGTAGTTTCTCATCAATGTTAGTTAACAATATGTGCAGGAGGGGTCCAACACAAAGCTGCAAATTCTCCCTACAAAAACAAGGAAAAAGAATTAAAGGTGCACTGTTGAAAACAAACTGCTTACATATAAAGTCCTCCTATGCAGACTTGGTTTGATCTAACCTCTTGCTGGGTTCGTACACGTGGCAGATCATGTCCACAGCCCTTTGTTCCACTTTAGTCCTCCAGGTGTCCAGCACTGGTGGGCAGGGCAGGCCATGTGCCTGTCATTGTGCAAAGACTTGACACAGTCAGTATCAGATCTGTGTTTAGCAACACAAAACCTCAAACTGCAATTTCTAACATGGCTGAAGGTTTTGCTCACCTTTCTAAAGCTGTCATTTTTTAATGAGATATTTGCAAGTTTTCCCTTACTGGTAGCTTTTTAATATGTTTAAGTGGATTATTGCCATATTGACTCAAAATGTGACTTTAATTTGCTTGTTAGTTTGAATGAAATAACAGGTGATTGCGAACATTATCAGCAACAGTAAGGCTTTAGTATTTGGATTTGGCTGGTGAGGAAAAAAGAAAAGTCAGCAAAGCAGAAAAAAGATCTTTAAGTTGCCCATTATGCACATTCAAAGATGTTTGATAGATAATAAAAAATGCTCATTTAAATTGTAAAATCACCCTTCTCATTTAATTATGCAAGAATGATTTTGATTCTCTCCTCCGGTAATGAATTTCATTCACTGACTAAAAAAGAAGTCTATAGATTTGCCATCAATGCATTTTGAATTCATGGATCTTATTTTAAAATATCCTCAATTACACCAATAGGTACAAACTATCAGTGTTAAAACTTGAACCTTGCTGAATACTTTATTTTAGTTTGTTAATCACTATAAACTTGACAAACTCTGTTTCAGAGTTTCATCCTCCATAACTAGCTGTTTGCTAGATTTCCACCTCCAGGCCAGCCAGGCTAAATCTTAATAATTGTATGTATTCTGATAGCTTGTGGTGTGACCTAATAAAAGTCATATGAATCATGATGTGGCAGTGTTACCTCTCTGGCAACCATGTCGTCCCTAATGAGGATAAAGTCGATGCGCTGGTGAGCAGCAATGCCCAGCGCGCTCTGGATGCTCTGCAGGTCCGCTGCAATGTCTGGCAGAGTGGTTGACTCTGCCCAGCGGTGGCTGCACAGAACACAAACAGCGCCAGCCACAAAACACAGACACACCATGACAAGCTGTCAGACGCATCTAAACTCGGCTTATAATTTAGCACAGCACATTATTCAAGATTCCAATTTTAGGTTGAAATTGCATTGGATGTTTGAAGCTTGGTGTGACTCTTTGTTTTCTATGAAAATATACTCACTACATACCTGCCAAGGATTTTGAGCATCTCGCATCCATGGTAGTTAGGATACAGGATTTCAGATTCTGCCTCTGTTGTTACTATAGGCACAATTTCTTCGATGAGAAAGGAAAAAAAAAAAAAAAAAAAAATTAGAGAAGGTCCAGAGGAGAATAAAATACATCATGCACATGTGGATCTCTGCCCTACCTTTTTGTTTCTGCTGGAAGAGCCCTGCGACCAGGCACTTGGCAGATTCAATGGTCCTCACAATGTTAGTGGAGCGCACACTAAAAATGGAAAAAATAGGTCATGGAAAGCGGCCAACTTCAAAAAATAGTGAAGGCCTGATATTGTTTGTTCTGCGCTCATAAAGCCAGTGTATTAAAACTGCACAGTTCAGGAAGGGGGTTTATTGTGCAACACTTACTAGACCTCGGCTGGGCTAAAGGTGGAGCTGAGAAAATGACTCTCATCAATGTATCTCCTCCTCAGCCTCTTGCCCAGCTCATACAGCTGCTGCATGCCCAGGGTGGTTAGCTGACCAGGGAACGTGCCACCCTGCGACAAAGAGGATCAGGTTTTATTCACAGGTGTGGCCTAACAGACACACACACACAGATACACAGAGTAAACATGGCACAAGGATGGCAGAAGTCCAAATTGCAGGATTTTCTAAGCTATCTCCAGTGCAATAAACCTCTTTGGCAAAGCAGCACAGGAAACTGAAATGGCTGGCAATAAAGACATGGCATCTCACTGAACTACACATAGTTCAGAAGTATAACAGAGACCAGGTGAATGAGAGGAACCCAGTTTATTGTCACTCATATGGCCTTGAAATGAATCTCATGGGCCACCGGAAGGAGAAAAGCTAACTGAATGAATAAGTGACTGAGCCACATTTTGAATCCACAAAATTCTGCACTTCTAAAAAATAGCCCATTAAAGGATTTAATCCAAAATCACTTGTCACAACTTGTCACGCAGGTGACTGTACAACATAAAAAACAGCTCTTTACTGCAGCAGATGATAAAATGTCATGGCAGAAAAACAACAAATGTAACAACAATTCAGGTAATTCTTGTCTTGTTCCAGTAAGTATTCAAATAAACTGTAACAGATTGCACAATATTATTGCCCTGGCATGGGCACACCTATCTGGATGACATAGAGGTACAAATTACACCCGTGCCTTTCCAACTACACATCTAAATGTCTGCTGTTAAAAACGTATTTAGACATTACCCTCCCACAACGTGTCTTACCAGTCTTACCAACTACACAAGCTGCTTCATCTTTTAACTTTCAGCTCTTATTCAGCCTCACGATATTCAAAACCACAAAACACACCTACTCACGGTCAGCATGTTTCTCCGATAGCTGTCCTCTACAGGAGCTGGGGGCTTGGGGCCACCGTGAAGATCTGTCACGACATAGTCGATGTGGGTGTGTGCTGGAGGCTCCAAAAGCGTTGGCACCCACTGAGCCTTTGAGGAGACAAACAAGCCCAGACAAAGAACTGTGTGGTTATTATTTACAGACTTTATGACACATCATTTTTTATAGACAACACAAAATGAGACTATGACACAAAGCGAAAAAGGTTTTACCTCCATCACATCAGGAATTGACTTCAGTGGCGTCCGAGCACCATGTCTGAACAGGACTTGAACCAATTTTAGCTCGTAGGGAGAAGCGTGATCTGTGTCAGCAGAGGTGCAACTGGAAGCAAGCGGGTCGGCTTCTGTCTTTTTCTGCCACCACAGAATTGACCCAAAAGCCATCGACATCGAACCTAAAACACCTGCTTTGGTCCAAAGAGTCCTCATGGCTGTGCCGTGAACAAAACAGTCCAAGTGGTTTTCAGTGTGTCAGAATAACCTAAACCTAAACAAACATTGAGAGATCAACAGGACTTTTCATCATAAGGAGAGTAACATTAACAGAATAATTTTGCTGGTGGTACACAGAAAAGCTCTCAGTCTGCCTAATATCACACAGCAGTGTTGCAGCAACCGGATCAAGCTTCCTCTACACTATGAAGTAACACAGCAACTAACAATTAGTTTCACTGTCAGTTATTATGAACATTATTCTCTCAATACTTTGACTAGGCTGATGGTCTGACATATTTGTGGTGTTATTTTGGCCCGACCAACATTTCAAAACTTGTTAAAAATTAGTTATCATTGACTACAAGAGCCAGCAGCATACTGTCAGTTTTACTTAACAAGTTTAGTTAAAACTCTATGTAAAACAAACATCAACAATCCACTAGGGGTGCAACTAACGATTCTGCCGATTATTTTTACAATTTGTCAAAACAACAAAAACGCCTCATTTCTGATCATAAATGACACAGAGAAGTAGCAAATCTTCACATTTAAGAGACTAAATCTGGAGTTCTTCATACTATTTAATTTTTTAAAAATGACTTAAACGATTCACCAATTGTCAAAATAGGTGGCGATTAATATTCTATTGATCGACTAATCGATTATTTGATTAATCGTTGCAGCTCTACCATCTGCTATTCCTTTCAGTAACAACCCTGATAATTACTACAATTATCAACTAACCTGTAAATAATTCATCAATTTATTGATTAATCACTTAGACTTGGAGAAAATGATTTTTCCATTAACTCAAAGCCAAAGGTGACGTCTCCAAATATCTTTGTTCAAAAAGCAGCAAAAAAAAAACGTAAAAACTTACAGTGATAAAAATTACCTGGCACCAGATATGTTAAGGGGTAGTTTTTACTGAAAAATTAGTCAATTGTCATAATAGCTGCCAATTAATTCTATGTTGATTACCATAAGATGTTTAGCCGCCTGCACTGACCTGCGTTAACCAATAAAATGAAACTTCCTGGTAAAGTCCAACGATAATGATGACGATGACGCAGTAACGTTAAGTAACTAACGCTGAGTCGACACTTTACAAGGTCGAGACCCTAATTAGATTATATTTGACGTTATAACCTACATTAAGTGAGATTCAGTCTGACGAGAGGACGCCAGCTGCAGCACTAACGTTACCCGGTGTCACGAGCTTGTCAGTGGGCGTAACGGTTTTACTGCTAAGAAACCCCTTTTCTCATTCCAAATTCATATAACCTGGTTATGCAATAAAACTCAAACACTGCGAGATTAGGGCTTTTCACAAAACGGATAAGCCGAGTTAGCCAGCAAACATTGCCAAACTCGTTTCAACACAAACTCGTTGCCAACTGAAGCACGTTAAGATAGCACGTCCTGGCACAATGCTAACGTTAACTCTTAAAAAAACTAGCTGACGTTGGTCACAACAAAACGTAATATTACGAAGTTTAACCGCTGCCACACCAGTCAATGCAGCTTGCTGTAGCATGACAACGAAGCTAACTTTTGCCGCAATTGTATCGCAAGTTACTTACTTTCTGAAACGAGGTACCTCCGTTACTCTGGGTAGAAAGTAAACGATAACTAAGTAAATGAAAGTAAATGATAGATTCACTTGTCATTCGGCTTCTGTAGCCACCGGTCTAAGCCAAATGAAATGTCGGGAACTGTAGGGTTCGTGACGCCACTCTACAATAGATATAAAGGTAGCAGCTACGGAGATAAACTACATTTCCCGGCATCCACACAACAGTCTGACCTTTCTTACTCTTTCAAAGATTTACAGCGGAGGAGAGGCCACAGAGTGTGCTGCTGCCATCTGCAGGCCTTAAATGTACCTGCATGTCACAGTGCACAACTGCAGTTTTGTTTTTTTGTTTGTTTTGAATAACATTTAAAAAAATACCAGCTTTAGGGGCTACATTTTGCACTTTATGTATTATTTAGAATTTTTTCCTATATTTTGTTCTTTATCTATATTTAACAGACCCCAGAGGTAAATCTGACAGCCACAGTTACATGTAAGATTTAAATGTCCAAAACACCTTGCAAGACTATAAATTATTCATTGTACCACCCACCACAAAAGGGGTAAGAAACAACTGCTTACATGCTTATTCATTGGGAAGGATATTCCAATATGAAATAATATAACTCTGAAAGTTGCCAGTCAGTTAAATTAGAAGGCTACTTGATAGATCACATAAATTCTGTTACTTATAGTGAACTCTACTCTGCTACTTATTCTTGTAGATTTTGATGAAGTAAATTATCTTAATACTTTTTCGATGGAGTAATACTCACCTTCTGTTCCAAAAGCGTTTTTTTTTTTTGTTTGTTTGTTTTTTTTTAATTTCTCACCCTGTGGAGCCAGTCAATTAAAATAAGTCTTGTAGGTTTATGCTGTGTTGTCCAAAACAAGAGCACCTGAGAGACTGAAATCAAAGAAGCATATACCACCTTGACTGTTAATTTTGGTTGTATTAAGAAAACAAAACAAACAAAAAACAAACAAAAAACATAAACAAAACAAAAAATCAAGAGAACACAACAACAAATGCCTGCATAAAAGCTTTACCTCAGCTTTGCGGTTGGGTGATTTAAAGAGAAAAAAAAGAGAAGATTTTATTTAACAGCAAAGTGAAGTCATCATCCCCTGTAAATGTATGCCCTGTGTGGCATGATCTTGTACAGTGACAATAAAATGAGGGTAACTTTGCAGATTCTTGCAACCAAGAAACAAAATGGCAGCATCTACTGCAGCTTTAAACTCTCAGCTTGTGACAGACCAAGTCGGATATGGGCGCTCAGCTTCCTGGCAGGGATGGCAACACAGTCTTTGTTTGTGTAAACACTGTACATCTTCCCCAGTCTGTCTCCTTCAGGGCCTCTGGTGAGCACATACTGAGAAATGCAAATTTTGATAACACTGATCTAAAAATGCAGGAAACCCTTCATCCATAATTGTTTTTCATCAGTGTACAACTGGTAATAAGATCTGCCTTACTTTTAGTGTATAGCATATCAGGGTTTCTGATTTGGTGTAAGTTGATCTAAATGTAAATTCATCATTGTTAGAAATTGATAGAGAAATTTATCATATCTTTTAGTAACTCATCAGTCATCATACATTGTATATGTTGATTCAGGAACAAGATTTAAGAAGCACAAAAAAACAGGTTGTTCAGTTAAAGATTTATTATTTTGTGATGTATTAGTGATGACATTTATTGCATAAAGTTCTATGCGAAAGAACCAGCAACTGCAGTGATTATACAGTAGGATTATTGCTTGCTGTGGGAAATATGTACGTATGGTTAAACTTCAAACCCCAAGTTGCACTAGATGTTCATTTAAAAACTGTTGTCATATGCAACCAGTAAAATTATTCTGCACATAATACAAACATGACACTGGAAATATTAAAAAAAAACATTCAAAGACATCACATGAAACATGAATTGCATAGGGAAAAATTCACTATTTACACAATGGCTCCAGGAGTGAAACTGAAAAACATAAGTGCAATGTTGCCACCCAGTGGCCAGATCTCCTCAATACCGCATTCAAGCAGGACCTCTTCTTTTTCTTTTCCCTTGAATCCCCCTCAAGGAAAATCCTAAAACAGGCAACATTCTCTCATCCACTCACAACACAAAGGCTCCTTTTATATATATATGCAATTAATACAAATTTACTCAAGCTATTTTAGCTTGATAGTGTTTGTACAGTGACTTTTCTTGACCTGCAGGTGTAGTGCAATCAATTTAGCAAGTCAGCAGACAGCTGGCTTTAGATTTCTGTCTGTGCCTTGGCATTTGTATTTATTGTAACAAACATTTTATATGGAAAGAGATTCACACGTTAAGGCACTTCACCTTGATTAATGAAAATTATGCTGCATAAAACATTACAAAGTCCCTGTGTTCTCTTAATGCATCTCTTATGTTTTGAACAAATATGAAACTGTTGTTTATGCTATATTAGAAGTAACAACCTAATCTATAGTTAACTGAATAGCTGTCGTTTTATGTTGTTGTCATGATTCCCTAAGTCATCTTACACCAAGCACTGAGCATCGCATCATTTTCCCTCACAAGTCTCTATATTTCTCTTGGTTTTTGGCTTTAACTACATAAAATGTGCAATAGTAAGGTATCACACCTGTTACCCTGTTCTCTTTTCAAAATTATTTTTCTTTTGCAGTTTGGTTGTTAGTTTTTATCATGCTCTGGGACAGACTGGTCTACAAACACTGTCTGCTCTCAGAGCTCACACAAGTCAAGTTTACGTGGTTCATGTTCATTCACAGATCGAAATGTTTCTTTCTCAAGTGAACTCTAAGTCTATCCTCTAGAGTCAAGTGTTTGGCGTCAGTGCCAGTTTGCATAATTAGACTGTGATCACGTTCTGACCCCTTCATTTTGACATAACACTCAGACTCCTCTTTGTGTCTCCCTTCACTCTCTCTGTCCTTTTCTTTGGTTCCGAAAGTCGCCCCTCCTTCCTCTCCCCATTTCCTGCCACTCTTTCTTGTGAATCTACACTGCCAGGTCATCTTGTCGAGCCCGGCTGCTGCTCCCACTGTTCTTGCTCAGACGGCGTTTGTCTCTCATGTAGCCTGAGTGCAGCAGAAGCGATGGGGAGCAGTTGTTGGGCAGCTCTGTTAGTGCTTGGTCGTATCTCATCCTCAGGAAGTCCTCTTCATCCTCCAGGTTGTCGCAGCTGTGATGGCGCTCAGTGGCCAAGTTGACTGAGTTCTGCTGCAGCGCCATTCTATTGTTAAAGGGATGAGAGGCCATAGAGGTCATGGGGTTCATTGAGCTCGGAGCTGCCAGGCACTGGTTGAAGTCAGGGGGTGGGGTGCAGGAAGGTGATGGCTGAGGTGGGCTGTTGGGCTCCAAGGCTGCAGACACAGCTACTGTCACAGCTCTTTGGTTGGTCCTCTGTATTGCTTTGTTGCGTACACAAGTCCGGATGCTCTTCCAGCCAAGGTGGTAGAGCTCCAACACAGAGAGGAGCAGAGACACACCGGCCACCACCAGCATAAAGATGATGAAGACGTTCTTCTCTGTGGGTCGGGACATATAGCAGTTGACGGGGTTGGGACAGGGCCAGGCCTTGCACAAGTACAACGCCTTGAGGAACACCCCGTAGATTAGGTACTGCACCACAATAAAAGTCACCTCCATTGCTGTGCGAATCATGATGCTTAGTACATATGTCTGCAGCAGTGCTCCTTTCAGGCGAACACGGCTTGACCCGTCAGACATCATCATTTTTGCATTCTCCTTCTGTTGGAGGTACTCCTTCTCCCCCTCAAGGTCTCCTCCGCCTTCCCCTCTTGCCTCCCTCTCCTCCTGCTCCTTCCTGCGCTGCTTCTCCTCCCTGCGCACCGTGTGCATGGCGTGGCCCATATAGATGAGGGATGGCGTAGACACAAAAACAATCTGCAGCACCCAGTAGCGGATGTGGGCGATGGGAAAGGCGCTGTCATAACACACGTTGGTGCAACCGGGCTGCTGAGTGTCACACAGGAAATCACTCTGCTCGTCGCCCCATGAGGACTCAGCTGCTGTGCCCAGCACCAGGATGCGGAAGATGAAGAGGACGGTGAGCCAGACCTTTCCGACTGAGGTGGAGTGTTCCTGGACCTCCTCTAAGAAATTCCCCAGGAGACTCCAGTCCCCCATCACTGCTCACAGGCCAAACACACACCTGAGACACAAAGACTAAAAGGGGGGGAGGGGGAAGAGGAAGCTCTAGAGGAAAAAAGATGAAGTCACTGAAATGAAGGATGGACAGGAAAGAGGGGGGTAAAAAGGAGAAAAGAGAAATACAGATAATCAGTCCCAAACAGCTGGAGGTCCATATTCCTGAGGATGAAATGACCTGTGTGTGTGTGTGTGACATATATGCATAAAAATAGCCTCTCTGCCTGTGAATTGCTTGAGGACTGGACACTGGCATGAGCACAACGATTTTCCCATGAGAGAGAAAGGGGCGCCCAGAGAGAGAGGGGGAAGGAAAGGAAGCTCGAGAGTCATGTATAAGTAAATAATGTTCTTGTTTTAAGAAAAATGATTCAATATAATGTTATGCGTGTTGACATTCTCCATGTGCAACTCCAAATTACGCATGACAGACCCAAAGGGGCACCATGGGGCAAGTCAAAGCTAGGAGACTGCGTCCTTGTGATGCTGTGACCTGGCCTGAGCTGCACAGTCCCCATCTGGCCTGTGGACCATGACCAGCAGACTTCACTCACAATGCAGAACAGCAGCTTTGATGGCCACTGTCCTCTGCCCAATGAATCTCCTACATGCTGCAATCTGGGTGTATCTGACAGCATCAATCAGATCTCTACAACTTTCCACTGAGTGCGCTTTCACCTCTTGACTCCTTAAGCATTAGTGAGAGTTTGTGTAAGACCCAAACATGGCAGTGGCAGGCTGGCAGGTCTTAGCCAAGAATGGCCCTATAAGGCAGTTTAGCAGACAGCTTTAAAGGTGCAATAAATGACCCCCATCACATAGGGGTGAAGAAAACCCATCAAACTCCATCAACAAGTGACCTTTGACATCTATACACATTACATACATACAGCGTGTGCATTTGGCTTGTGCCAGCTTTTACTATACAATCAGATAAAAGACAGATGAGTTGTAAGATGAAGAAAAGAGGGCTGAAGTAACATTTAGGCAGGTTTTTCCTACACGTCACACATCTGAAGTTACTGCCCTAGTTGGCATTGTGTAGAAAATGTATACATTCCCCCAAAGCAAACTGTTATTTTAATGGTGTGTCAGGAAGGATATACAATATAATCACCACAATCAGAGACTGAAAAGGCCAAAGAGGAAGTTAATATTTTCTCTTACCACCCCTCATTTGCCTCCAAGAGTAATCCACAGGCAGTTGCTTCCTATAGGAGTTATTCCCATTGTGTACTCCGCGGTGCAGGGCTTTGAATTGTCTGGCTGACACGTATGTGTGAGAGAGAAATGGTCTAAATGACCGTGATCATCTGTCTCTCTGTCTGTCACTCCCCCTCCCTCAGTGTCTCTATGAAGTATATATATGGCAATAAGATGGAAAATCAGAGCGTTGTGCTCTTTATCTGTAAAAGCACGGAGAGGCAGGAAATAAAACACTGCCATGAGATCATGTGGGAGAGGAAATGCTTAACTTTTTTCCAACACAAGGCCAATAAACAAAATCATGCCATAATGTTAAAGGTTTGACACTTTTTTTTCCTGCATGTCCCCAATGCCTGCTAAAATCTTCAACTGCTATTACTTGAATGGATGAAAATGTTAAAAGAGATAAGGGTTTATGCCACTTTTTTCAATTCAAATACACAAAATATTCTTCTGTAAGTAAAAATACTCTATCCAAAATTAATGTGACACACTCATGTTGCAGAAGAATTTCTTTTCAAAGAGTCATGCTATTCAATTATTTTGATGAAGGCCAGTATTATGACTTATGCATTAACATTGTAAGCAGCATTTTCAATGTTGTAGCTGGTCAACTTTGTGTTGGTTAGCTTAATGTTTGTGCTAGCAGCCTTATGACAATGTAAGTAGCTAGCTTCAAGCACGATTGTGCCCAAGTTGAATGATAACAGGTACAAATATTATAGTTATGTTGAACAGTTGTTTAAAAAAAAATTATTTATTATAATTTCTTATCTGAGTTGAGGATGCTCATATTTCCTAGTTATCACGAAGCACTGGGGGCTGATGGGAATGTAATTAGTTCTGCTGAAAGGATTTAGCCAAAGTTTTAGCCAAAGAAAATTTTCACTCCAAGTTAAGACATCACTATGGTGGTGAAACACAAATATCTGTACCAAATTGTTATTCACTTATTTTTTTGTAGTATTATCACTTATGCATTAATATGTACACATGCAGCATTCTTGGTGTTGTAGCTGGTCAACTTTGTGTTGGTTTAATCTTTATGCTAGCAGCTTGTGATGATATAAGCAGCTAGCTTCAAGCACCGCTTCGCCTAAGCTGAAGGCTAACAGGCACAAATATGACCATGCTTATGTTAAACTGGTGTAGTTTTATTTTATTATTAATTATTTATTTCTAACTTTTTATCCAAGGTTAGTGTGTGAGAATGCACATTTGCTAATTATCACTGAGCAGTACAGTGGAGACTGATGGGAATGTAATCAGTTCTGGTGAAAGGCTTTTTGGTCATGAACCAAACTTTTACAGCACGTAGGAAGGCGGAAGTCGAAATTTTCAAATCTGCAGTGGGATACGTCCTCAAGAATGCCCCCTGAAGTCAGAACTCCAACTCGGAAACTCCAAGGAACTGCAGAATGCCTGAAATCGAAATCCAACATGGCAGCTCTGTGTATTAACAATGAGAAAGCTGCACATTACACTGTTTATTAGCCAATGAGTCTTGTTTTTGTGTTGTTAAATCAGTCAAACTGACAGTATTGCTCAACGTTTATCTGTGGACATGTTATTTTATCATTTTTGCACGCAAGAACTATCACATAGTGTGTTGTTATTGGCTATTAGCTAACAGTGCTAACAAGAACAATAGCTAACAATGGCTCCTCTTAATTGGAACAGGGTCAATTCAGATTTGACGTCACTCCCAGGTCAAAACTCTGACTTATGAGGTCGATAGAAAGCCAAAGACAATTATCGCTACAAGTTAAGAGATGAAAGACAAATGTCTATGGGCCTACCAAATTTCCTGTCAGTCCAATAATTGTTGAAACATTTCCTCTCAAAAACACAAATTTGAGAGAATCATAAAGTCAGTAGGATTCATTGTCCAGGCACCATGAATCTACACAAAATTCACCGCAGATGTTTTAGTCTGAACTAGAGTGGTTGACCAAGCAATGCCGCATGGCCAAAATCATCTTCTTCATGTTTTAGAATTTGCTGTTTTGACTGTATTATTATGTATGTACAACGAAACTAGCAACTACAGATCCATTCAGCTGAGAAAAAAGTCAGCTGCGTTGGACTCTTTGTCCTTCCCTCGACTACCCCTTCCTGTTCTCAGAGGAAGCAATTTTAAACAATATGATTTCCGACAGGACAAAAGGAACAAGGCATTAAAAGGAGTGGGAGAGGTGTGTGTGTGTGTGTGTGTGTGTGTTGGGAGGGGGGCTAGAGATGAGCTCTTCCAGCAAATGTCTTTGCTGTAAAAGCAAGTGGTTGTCTATCATACCTGCCCTCTTGTTGGCTCAGGAAGCCTGGCAATAACCATGGATTTACTGTTACACATTGTGCCCATTGCTGAGCGGTCTGGTTTGCCTGTAGACCATCATGGCTGTCATATTTGTTTATAATCTCTGAGGCAAAGTAATTAAGATGTAATGGACTATCTTGTCATAATGTATTGTGAACAGCTAGCTGCGCAAATGGGGTATTATGCACCTCTGAGTTATTTCTCTCTGACGTTAATTCTGTACTGAGGAGGAGAGTTTGTTGGTGAAAAGAATTCCATGTAAAGAACATTCCAGGATCTGTATTGGCAATATATTTTGATAAACTTAGCGAGAATATCAACTCATTTCCCCACTTCAGCGTCCACTCAGATTTAAACTGGACTAAATGACTGTATCTAAATTTCCAGTAAGATCTGCGTGCACCGACGCTGAGTTGGTTTGAATAGCAGCCAGGCAGCAGAGAGAAATAGCAGCAAATAAAGTGTATGAAAGAGAAGAGACAGCTGCTGCTGTGACTCGCTGCATAGCAGCAGGAATAAATGCTGTGTGTTTTCTCTACCCTGCAACACAACGATAAATCCTCGGGTCTGTTGGACCAGCCTCAGCGTTGCCTTAGAGGGCAGTGACTCTGGTTCAAGAATCAGTCGGGACTGTGGCAGCACCTCAGGCTGACCCCCCCCAAAAAATGATGGAAGTTTTAAAGGACACCCAAGCCATGTTTTTATTGCTGTACAGTGGCACAAGGAGCAGTGACTATAGATTTATGTAACTCAAAATCGTCAAGTTTAACTTTTTGTGTCATAACTGAGCAGAGACAGACACCATTTCTCTGTTGTAGTCTGAGGTTTTTAACTCTCTGAGAGTAAAAATAATTCTCAGAACACATAAACAGTGGCTGATGATTACATTTTTATTTCCTGGTGGAGTTGATGGTTATAAAACTCTTGCCAGCCTCTCTGTCAATCTCTTCCTATATCTCCTAACAGCACTGGTTCCCCTCATGCCACAGTGTATCCACAAGCTGGGAACAACAGGGGGCAGGGTTGATTTAAACATTCTTTCAGTGATCCGCACCTTTCAGCACTAAGCCGTATTTGACAGACTCCTGATCCTCATAGAGGAGCAGGACAAACTGCCAGCTCTGCGCTGTCCTCATAAACACAATTAGATGGAGGGATGTACATTTCCTGGGCTGCTTCCCTGTAATGGCACATGTTTAGACTATCATCAGTGAAGGAAAAAGGGTTTACACAGTGTTTTGCTCAAGTAAAATTGTTATTATGTGTGTCTTAGAGGATTTGCTGAAGGTGAAGTCAACATGCTTGCCTAACAACCACATTACCTGACAAAGTTATCTTTTGTTTTTATTAGGAAGTAAAACACAGTAAGATAATCCGCTCTATTTCTTAGGAAAATGTCTACAGTATTTGACATATTCTAGAGGGACAAATTAGGCCACACAGGCTCACACCAGAGAAGCCGAAGTTAGATTCTAAAAATATTGTGGAGAGCCAAATTTGGCTGGCTGGTCTCGGATGTCTTTATTACTGCATGGCCCTACAATTTGTTCCAGATCAGAACAATGTCAAATATTTGGACCTAATGGCTGCATTATCTCTGCATAGATCATTCCATTGCTATGAGAGGATTACAATAACAGTACAAGTTTAATGTCAATAAATGTGTTACCTAATACATTTCTAAATGACCCACGGCAAGAGGTTGATCGCTGCTAATGTTCTGGTTGTATTTATTTAGTTCCACAAAACAGAAACAAACCACCCATTAGGGTTTACTGCTTCTCCTATGACATTTTAAGAAAGGCCTCTGTATTTGAACTCAATAGACTCTCTTATTTATTAATTTTAACCACATGATACTCATTTAGGATGTCATGGTGGACCAGTGTTTGGTACTGTACAGCTAGAAGGTTCTGGGATTGAGCGCCCTGACTGGCTGAGGCCATTCTGGGGTTACATATGAGGCTAGAACAGTAATTTAAAAAAAAAAGTTTACAGTTAAACATTGACACTGAAACGCTTGCAGAAAAAAGTGGCAATGGTGTTGCAAAAAGTCCCACTGTAACATAAAACAGACATTAAAAGTCATTGTATTTTTTTTTATCTCCTTTTTTAAAAAAAATCCTTCTAGTTAGATTTTTAATTTGGGATTTTTTCAGTGTCGCTGTTTTTTATTTTTAAGTTTCTGTCAGGGGCTTGAAGGACGCAGTAGCATACTAATGAAAAAAAAACCATCACTCGTCTGGACCAGTCTGCTCCAGTGACCACACACCTCACATACAGCGTTGGCTCCCACAAGTTCACGAGCAGCAGTTCATGAGCAGTTATAATGGATGGATGTTTGTCTACAGCACTCCAGTGTTCAAGCTCCCAAACCACCACGTCTCGTCTCTCATTTAAATCTTGTACAAGATCTAATGTCTAAGTTTAGATATTCCATATGTACACACTAGTATGCACTTATGTACATAATATAGGCTACTTTTATTGTTATGCCCTGATAAAGTCCTTGTTTAGCCAAAACATGTCGATTGATTTTTCATGAACCAGCCATTATATTAAAATGTTTTTTTCAATGAGACGAGTGTCTTGTTTTTACCTTTCTGATTATAATCATTTTTAACCAAAGAGCACCTTCATATTTTATTCTCCCAGAACACACCCCAGCCCTCCTGTTTTTTCTATTTATGTACACACTAATCTTTGACAAAAAAGTTTCTTGTATTATGCACCTTTCAAATTTAATCAACTTCAAAAATCCCTAAAGCTTGACTGATTAATTTTCCTTAGCATGTGAAGTTTTTATAATTGGTTTTTAAATCTATTTGTGGCTTGAATGTTGGTTATCTGGCTTGCTGTTTCTTGTGTGATGATTTTGTGGATGTCTGACTTTGAATGTTTTCTCCCCTTGTTCTTTTTTGAAAAAGGGACTCCCAGTTTTAAGTAAAGGGAGATAAACTCTCCATTACAGCTCTAATGACCCCAAACAAAAAATGTCTCTGGCGAGCACTCTATAACCTAAATAATCTTTGCTAGTAGCAGTTTACTTTGTTGTGACAGCTCAGCAACATTTCAGTGGAACAACGGTACCGGAGCACAAGAAAAATGTCAGGCCGACCACACAACTGCTCTGTGAAAACTCATCCATACACAAGTTTCATCAGAATGCTTTGACATTAACAGACGTGTAAACTGGATGCCACACAGTGTCTGGCTGTAGATAGTCTGCTCACAGATTGCTTATTTTACTCTCTGGGGGATTAAAGCTGTTGCTCAACGTTATAAAGGAAATAAAGAAGGATTATTTATTATTTGATTTTATGTCTTTATATATATATATATATATTCCA
>JAQLOL010000005.1:10430858-10442862 GCA_029783665.1 Naso thynnoides | reverse complement strand
GATTCCTACGCCCACAATTTTCTCTCTTACGCTGCATTTCTCAGGGACCTTAGTCACCCTTAATGCACTTTTATCAGAAACCTTACAATTCCATTCATCCTCCTTTTGTTTTGTGGCCCAACAAGTTTATTAGTCAAACATAATAACAACAACATACTGTTTCCCAGAACCACCAATAAATAACTTTGTGAATAGCACCTTGCTCTCAGATCTTGAAGCTTTTAAATCAAGATTCTCCTATTACCAACACATCAGTTTGGAGGACCACAATGGTAAATTATAATAAACGTAGTGATAAAACATTTTTTTAATTAAAAAGTAATTGTACAATGAAAATCTGTAATTAATGAATTAGTTTACAAATCCATTCATTAATCCAAAAACAAAGAGAAATTATTAAAATGAATTTACAAATGAAACTTTAAATCATGAAATAAGTATATCATTTAAAAATACATCACTTAATTCCTAAAAAAATAACTGAATTTAATAATCAATTTGAAAATTCAGTTTTAAATGGATTTGTAAACAGATTTTTTTAATTACTGCATTTAATTGTATGAGTATTTTTTAAGAAAGAAAGAATGGCTTTAGAGAAATGGTTTATTAAAATTTCCTTGACCCTTGTGGTCCTCCATACACATGACTATTTAGAGATATACAGGTTGCCTGTAATTTTTTTAAACCACAGATAACAATCATTCAGTTTTGCCTTTGTCCTTAGTGCTATAAAATGTTTTTCTCATCTTTCAGCTCATGGTTTTAGTTTATTGTAGTATTTCTGCCGTTTTGATCCCCTTTCACTGCACTTATCTGCGTCATTGCCAGTCAGTAGCAGCTTTAATTCTCTAAAAACACCACTGTGCAACCTTTTGATCACCAGATGCCAGACAGACAAAGTTAGCAACACAGCTAGGAAACATAATGGAGCTCTTAGTGACTGAAAATACAGACATTTCCTTAACAAACTGACAGAAATCAAAACTGAACGGAGCTCCGGGTACAGGTTTACTCAAAATTTCATCAACTTAAAGAGAAAAAATATCAGTGAAGTGCTAACATCCTGGCTTTTTTAATGACCAAATATTAATGCAAGTTAAATAAAGCACATACAAACTCTTTCATCTACTCAAACCATCTCAGACAAAGCAGCTGAGGCTGCTTTATTGAATCACACTATAACTGTATTTCTATTATTATATTCATTATTTTTGTTTATTTGTATTTTTTCCATTTCATACATTTTATTTAATATGATCTCCTTTAAAATAACTTTTTCTGCCTTTATTCATCTTTCTTATCGTTTCTGAATGTACATCTATTGCTTTCTTTGGCTATATGAAGAATTTTGATTTACCTTTGTGTATGAAATGTGCTATACTGAAAAACAAAACTTTTTTTATAGCAAACATCTTGGCATGTAATAGCAGAAAAGCGCAGGTTTTACTGATACCATTAAAAATGTCTGCATTCCATTTAAATGAGCTACTTCCAAGGCCCATTGAGCATTTTGGCTCTCAAACATGTTTAACAAGGACACGTAGGCCTTGATCACACATGGATAATTTTTTAACTTTTTTTTTTTTTTTCTTAAATGTTGACACAACATTTGTCAAAGAAGTATGCCAGGTCAGTAGTTGGTGACAACATCTATATAACTGATAGGTCATATACAAGAGGTGAACAACCTAACCCTTTCGTAATAGTGATTTAAAAACAAACAATAGTTGCTTTTTAAAAAATTATTTTGTGTTATTTAGAGGCCCAATAACATGTATTTTCTTATTGTAAACCAAGCAGTAGTCAGCCATTATTGTTGTTTCAGATGCATACCCATTTACTTACACGAAGGAATAATGGGGAATGATTTAAGGTGATGACATCATTTCCCAAACATGTCCTTGTAGAAGTTGAATTTAGACAGGCTTAGAGATTCAAGTCCTACTGAGATGCTGGTAGGGGGCATTACTGTGTGGTGGGTCTAAATCGTTGAAGCAGTCAGTAAGCTTTACCTGAAAGAGCAAAAGGAGGAAAAACACAGGAATCTACTCTGCAAGACAGTTTTTGAAATGAGAGAGACTTATAAACTGAGTTTTATTACACCCACCACTAAGATATGTAAGCTAAATGACAACATTAAAGGGCCAGCTGGGTGATTACACAAAAAAATACTGCTCCTGAGTAAGACCTATTCTGGTCACAGACAAGGTCACATTTTCATGTCTATTACAACACACAGGGAGAGGCACTAGGTTAGTGACTTGCTAGCCTTAAAGTTATGATTTACAATGACTCAAAGTTTGTAAAGGCACATAACAACAATTTTAAAAAATCCAAATTAAAATGAAAGATTATACTATGACTTTTCTGAATTTTTATGGATCTGTCCATACTAGAATGGCCATGACAGTCATTTTTGCATTTTACACTGTCACATTGACATTTTGACTGTGTTCACATTTAAATGTTACATGATTGAAAATTAAAATTTACAGTGCTGCCGGTCCCTGGCTTCTCCCAAAAATGTCTGCATTTTCATTTAAATTTTTATTTATACAAACTGCACTAAAGGCAAAGAAAATGAGATAATTTCTTCATTTTTCAGCCACAGGCAGGCATAATGATCCCACAGATTTTGCCCTGGTCAAACTGATACTTTTTTGTCTGGTGGCAGCTGCATCTATGTTTCTTGGCAACTATCATTGTCTCCTTCAACAGCAAAACTTTGTGGCAGTCGCAACTTCCATTTATAGAGGTAATTTTCGTCCCTCAAAGCAGCGCGGTTCACAACAACAACATCACCTGCATCAGCTGGGAGTGGATGTGGATGATCTGTCTCTGATGAAAGTGGGTGCATTTCCGCTTTCTTGGCATGTCTTCAGGTGTTATTTTGTTTTTAAAAAAGAAATCCTAACACAAAAAAAATGCATTACTCTGTGTTGGGTATTTATCATTAGAGACAGGTGTAATAGAATTTCAAATCTGGTGGTCAACATGATTACTCACTGCCTTTCTAGTAAGGTATGGAATTCTGGCCCTTCTAGTGTTAAAAAGAGAGATAATGAGAAAGTCAACCTTTGGTGATGATCCCACTAAGAATTAACAAGGATTCTATCAGACCACTATTTGAAATTATTTGTCATTAATTATACAAGGTGACATCTGTCAAATTCCTCATGGAAGTGGTTGAGGGAATTATGTAGGCACTTCCCAACATTTAGAAAAGATGCAAGGCAGCTACAATTGATTTTAAATTTGGGGAAATTGTACCATAATGGCATGGGTCATTATGGGAAATGTCAAGGAAATCACTAAGTTGATTAGGCAAGCTGTGGGAACAGCAAACGACACAAAGAAAAACAATGCAATGCTGACACACAGGAGTCAAGAGAGAGTTTTGACTTTGACTTCCTCTCTGTCTCCAGCCATCATCATAACTCCACAGTGGTCATCCTAGATTTCAGTCTCTCTCCTCCAGCCTCTCATATCCAGGCACACACCGCACTTACATCCTCCTTCCATTAACGCCTCCTGTCTGCCCCCCCATCCACCCCTTCTCCATTGTGTGCACGTCGATTCTCCTCTCCCTCCCATAGTGCCCGGCGTTGCACAGAGAGGAAGCTGCCCTTCCACTTCCTTTTTCACTGGTGAGAACAATTCATGCCTGCTCTCTCACCCCTGTCTCTCCCTCTCCATCTCTCTCTTAAATCCAGACTACTCAAGAAGCTGCCAGGTTACTTCGTCTCCTGACGCAGGGTATGGTCCTGTAAAACTCTGAAGGAATTTTACTGTGACACAGACATCCACTATGACTAAGAAAGAAAGGAGTTGTGGAAAAAATTATGTACATTGTGAACTGCTAAATTTTTACTGGAAATTGTGTACAATATAAAACAAATTTACAATGTTGGACTAGTTATAATGAGTGTGTGCATGTTAGAGCTATGCCATTCTGTAGAGCTGCCTCAAGAAATATACAAACTAATAAAAAAAAAAAACATATGACAATGACGAAACTTTATTTATTGAGCACTTTTGAAAAAAAAGTTACAAAGGGATTTAGGTTGCTTTATATCATAAAAATAGACAATAAAACAGTAATATGATACAATACAGATTTAGAATGAGCGAATGTTTCCATGCCAAGGCCCCACAAAAATTAGCTTAAAGCAAGAGCACTACTTTTGTAAGGAGTCCATAAAAAATATTGACAATATTACAATAAATGTTTAAAAAAAAAGAAGAAAAAACCCCAACAGCATTCAATACACTTCGGACAAGCTGGGATATTTGTCTGGCTGCTGCATCAGTTATTAAACTTTCAGTGAGTTACAGACAAAAATAGTTCTTTTGGGCAGCAAACATGGCTGTACAACATGGTGACTCCACGGAGAAGGACCAGCTCCCTCTGTTGATAAAAAGCTCTACAGTTAAGAAACCATGATGTTTCTATTTTCAAATGATAACACAAAAACATGCTGATGAATAATATAATACATATCTGTCATATTCTGCAGACAGATTTTTTCAGTTCTTATTAGATGGACCAAATCTTCTCAAATTTTACAAGACAAGTCTCTGCTTTTATGTTCTTTTTATGGAAGCCCTGAAAAAGAGATGAAAAAAAAATCTGGTGATCCTTTTTCTTAGACAGATCTAATTCTCCATGTTACTTAAAGTCCACCTGAAACGGCATTTCGAGATTATCTAACTTCCGTATCATGACGTCTTTCCAATACTGACAGGATATACAGGCCAAACAAAATGTTGGGAGGAATTTGTGTGAACCACTGAAAAATACACTTATATAACAAACAATGAAGACTACAGTGATACTATGACGAGTGATATTGAGTTAGACTGACATTAATCTAGTTTGTATTGAGACTTTTGGTTGAAATTGCTCTGAGCAAGGTGATGATAGTCTCATGACATTTTAAAAAGGAAATGTGATAGATTTTTGAAATAAAAATATAAACAAATATATTATTTGCTAAAATAGTTCAATAAATGAACAATATGACCAAGGATGTGATCCTAAAGAATTTAAAAAAAAATTCTTTTCAAGTTGACTTGAGAACAAATGAAAAAAAAACCTGTGAAAATCTTTTGAAGGTCTTTTTCCTGTCAAGTGTGAAAACAGTTTAAATTATTTCTCTTTTTGCTCAGCATTTTTTAAAAAATATAGCCACAAGAGGGCGAAGCACATCAGCACTCAACATCTATTCTTAAGTCTTAAATACAAAAAAAATCCAATTTCAATCTGACTAAGAAATGGATCACCAGAAAAAAAAATCACTTGCCCTTCAGGGATTCCATACCTAAAGGTTTCTAACAACAGATATAAAAAAGTCAATCATCTGTTAAAAAATATTCTAGAATCTGGAATTTAGGAATTAATGATTGCTATGAATTAAGAGTCGATTCTACAGTGTGGGATTTAAAAATGACAACACTTGGGGTTTTATTCTTGTGCGTTAGGTGTGCTCAAATAAAATGGGCACTTTACTTTCCTTTATAATAGTGAGGCTGTACCAAAAATTCTACCAGGCTCCAAGAGGCAACAAGGCAAAGCAATAAGCAAGCACAAAATCAAAATGTATGTTCACCAAACAAGCGTTTAAGGTCTGAACACCAGACTCACACGCCCAGACAGGCTATGGCCCCTTCAACATCAGGATCCCCCCACAGACACAGAAGGGTGGTTTGGTTTGTTGTAACAGGACATTGCAGGGGAAACCTTAAGCACAAATGCAGGTAGTGAGTCCAAACAGTCCAGTCTTCTCACCATTTAAACACACTGCTCACTCATTTAATCTCACCAGCAATCAATCTGTATTTAACTCTCGAATAAACTTTTATACAATAGCCGGTGAAAAATATTTACAGAGGAACAAACTTTAATTTTTGAGCACCACTTTTCCTTCGCAATGACGCATTTTACTTTATTAGGTCTGACAATTTTATGTTTGTGTTTTTGTGTGCTTGTTCCTGTAGAAAAGTTTTCTCAACAGACCTGCTAATGCACTTCACACAATCTCTTAATGACCCTGCCCCATGAGACTACCGTCTGTGTGAGCAACTGAGCACAGGAGGGACAGCGGGCCGATCCAAATTCAACAAATCTGACCTCAGAAACACAATGGTCGAACCCAGGTCCAGTGCTCTGCCCTCAAAAACACAATGCCAATGATGCCAATGCCAAGACCAGATGTGACACGTTATAGGACCTGTGTGTGTGTGCTTGTGTGTTTGTGGGTGACTGGGCTGCATTTCTGTCTCTGCTCAAGATCACAGGGTCAAACTCTTTAACTGCAGCTACTTGTATCAATTTTCTCACCAGTTTCCTTTGGAAATGAAGCGAGTGGCTGCAGCGTCACTGTTGTTTGAATTTTGGATGCCCCTGTGAATGGTTTCAAACTTTCTCACCATTGCAGGAAAGCAACGACTGCTCGGTTCTCAGAGGAAATGAGAAATTGCTGGAGAAGAATGTTCATACTTGAGAGTGAGAGAGAAAGTCTTGTGTGAAAGTGGTCGCGAAAACAAAGACGGTTGCTGCTGTCTTGACGTCTAAAAGCTCCATTCAAAACAAAAGAGTTGGCTCTAAAAAGATGAGTCATGAAAAAGGGGAAAAAACTTACAAAGAGGAAAAATGAAGGCTTTGTCACTGAGGCAGTAGGTCACTAAAACACAAAGAGAAATGATGGGACTCACACATATGGACACGAATATGTATGGACTTGTGTCTGCAGACTGAACAAACAAGTGTTTAGAAACAAGTTTATCTCTGTCTTTAAGCATAAGCCTTATGCTATTGAGGTCTTAGTGTTGTGCTATGTCATGGGACTCAGAGCTGCCCTCAGGTCATGTCATATCTATGAAGGGCATCGCTGATACCATCTCTTTAAACCCGCTGTGAATGCCTCCTTTCTGTGTTTGTAAAACCATGTATGACACGGATAATTCATGTAAAGTTTGTAAGCTGAATGAGAGAAAAGACACAGAATCATCATGCGCTTGGAAACACGTAATTTTGCATTAAAAAAAACTGTTGTCATTTCAGTTTCGAATACAGTAACGACACATTCCTCATTTTATTGGAATACATTATAAAAACTGCTGGGTAGATTAATATACTAAACTTCATTTTTTTAAGCTTATCATTTATTCTTACTTTGAAAGGTAACTAGTGAAAAAAGCTGTCAGATAATTGTAGTGAAATAAAAAACGAAATATTTCCCTTTGAAATAATGAGACCTAGTAGATGTAGAAAGTGCCATAAAATAAAGGCACAAGTACAAGTAGTACAATTTGTAATACAAGTTCTTTACAATTTACATTCCACCACTACTTAATTTTCCTTCTAACTCTCTTTTCCTTCCTGTCCAATCTGAAATAGATAAAATACTTTGGTGAAAAGATTTCCATTCCTTATGTCTGTTTTTTATCTTTGTATTGTTTGAATAATTAACTGGCTGAGTTTTCCAAAGAAGTTTTATTTTCCTCTAAAACTAGTGTGGATAAGCAGTTAGAAGAGGCAGAGTAATATAAAGCTGCTTTAGCGAGCAGCCCCCTCTGTTGGCCAAACCAAGCACAACACGACTGAGATGTAAATCTGTAGGCTCTGCTGCCAGGTCTTTCTTGTCATGTAAAATGTTATTTTACTTTGCAGTCTGTTATAATCACACAGGTAAACATGGCGACATCTCTGAGAACAGTTCCAGTTGGGGAGAGGCTTCCAAAAAACAGGGAGACATCTGGTCACTCCGGCCTCAGATGCAGGTTTGTTTCAGCAACCAGGCTTCACTTAGCTCCACCCATGCTCCACCTCTTAGCCCATTTTTGGATTAGCCTGGAGTTGGGCGGAGTCAGGTGCTGCCAAGATGGTGATGGCTGGAGCCACTGAGCTTCACAGTGCATCTTTAAAAACTTCAGAAAGTTGAGTGATGTAAAAGAAACCACATTATTTTTTTATACATTGTATGGCTAGAGTGACATCTACAGCTTGATTATGTTCTTGTCCTGTTTTATGCTAAGCTAAACTAACCGGATGCTGGCTTTAGCTTCATGTTAAGTGGGCCAGACAAAAAAAAGAGTCCCATCGATCTTCCTATGCAGCTCTAGGAGAGAAAGCAAGTTTCTAAAGAATAAAGCAGCAAAGCAGCCATGTCACAGTAAATAACGAGGGGGATTAATAAATTCATGGGAGATGAGTTTCATAGGTCTGCACATGCAGTCAAACTCTTGGAGTAATTATGAAGAAATATGCACTGTCTTGGAAAAATGAACATCAGCCTTGCTTTTCATGACAGGCATTGAATATTTGGGGGCTTTACAAGTTGATGAGATGTCTCTGAAATCTAACATTGACAGAAGTACCAGTGGTCAATAATCATAGTAGAGTAAAATGTGCAATATTTGCTTTTGAATTAGGGTAAAGTAGAATTATAAATTAAATTATATGTACCTCAAATGTATTGAACAGTTTTTGAGTATTTTTTTTTTCACTTACGCTAACACAATATTATTTGATTGTAATAAAAACATATATCAAATTCTATTTATGAAGTTTGAGCAGAAGCGCTTCTGGTGTCCCTGATACTGCTGGTGCAGGTCCAGGCACTCGGGATGATTTGCCTCACTTTTTTTTTTTTTTAGTACATTATTTAGTTAAAAACAGAGCAGAAGTGTGGCAATATTCTATAGTACCTTTCATTTAATGCAACAAATGCAAGGAAATTCAAAACTTGAACAAGTAAAATGAGAAGATGATATTTTCCGTATCATTTATGGTCGATTTGCACTGCTGTGCTGGCATTCATGCAGTTGCAGCAAATACTGTGAACTGCAGGCTGCTTCTCTCGGCTCTGCCCTCTGCTTATAGGATGAGAACCAATACAAATTTAAGTGAAAGGCGAGGAATCACTTTGACTTCGGTCATCTTTTTCTTACTAATATTAAATCTCATTTTGAGAGTTTTTAAAATAACTGCTTGAAGTGTCTGAACCTCTTTTACGTTAGAAGACAGGCTCAAAGCTGCTGCTTTTAATTCCTCTGTTAAGGAAAGGATGCCCTCTATCAGCTTAAATAAATTATTCAAATCAAATTTTAAGTGTGTAATGCATGAAGGCTGCTGTATGTAATGACCTCAACATTTTTAGCTGTCAGCAGAAATCTCAAGGCTTTTCACGGTACACCACTGAAAAAATTAAAGTATTGTACATTGATGTATCTTTTACCTCCCTTAAAATTGTGCATTAGCTGGAGACCTTACATAGGTCTAGTACTACTGCACATTTTCCTTCTCGCTAACAAATACCATTAAAAAACATATAGATCCTTCTCTACGTAGAGAGACAGACAGACAGACTGACAGATAAATAGCTAGATAGCTAGCTAGATAGATGGACAGACAGAAAGGTAGGTAGGTAGGTATGTAGGTACATATGTACGTAGATCAAGAAAGAGCAAAACTTAAGGTGGTCATACTTTTGTTGCTCCTGAGTCAAAATAAACCTATGTTTCCTTATGCTCTGTCTTGACCTATATACATATACATTATAGACACTGAATTTGTCGTTCTGCCTGTTTGTTTGTCTTCTTTGTGTTGAATCTTTCTCTTTTTGTTTTAATTCCACTGAAGCATGTTGTAACTTGTGCTTCAGAAGTTGCAGTGTCTGTGTGCAGTGTCAGCTGTGGTGACTGCCTCTGCTGTCTGTCTTTGTTGCTCATAACTCCCACTGTTGTCCGCAGAAGAGTGTAGATGGTCAGGGACAGTTGGAGCAACCATGTGCTACAACAAGGTGATGATCCTTTGATGTAGCCAAAGCAGAAACACTGCTGCAAAAAAATAAACCACTACACACTTCCTTATAACTTCATCAAGAGGTGTGCAGCATAGCATGCCTGTTATATGGCACATTAGTGAAAAACAAAGATTCTTTTCTGCACAAATGCATGTGTAACACTGTTAAAAGTATTTCCTCAGGGAGTGGTGGGAGATATTCATTGTGCGAGAGGTAACTAGGAGGCCAAATCAAACCAACCCCCTTCCAACATCACATAATGCATATTGTTCGATGAAATACATGTCTCTAATTGCATCACATTGATAAGGTCATTACAAAAGTAAGATTTCAGTTACTTCCTGTCTTTCAAAGGCCCTGTGAGCAGGAAGCGTGTGGCACCAACGCGCCGTTTGCAGATCGCCGTACGATATGTTTGTTAGCGTGTTAGCATTCTGATTAACGACCAGTTGGTGCCCTGCTTCGGAGGTCTAATCTGGCCTCACGCCTCACTGCACATGCTCAATAGAGTCCGCACCCTGCATCATGACATCATGTCTTTGTGTGAAATCCCAGTGCCATTCACAGGCCCACCGTAGGGCTTAGCATGCAAGCGACCACTATACCAACACACAGCTCTTTAAAGGGAGTCCCCTGGTCCCCCAGCTCAGTGGATACACCCAGATGCCTCCACAGAGCTCTGAACATGGCTTCTATCCTCCGACACAACGGGCTGAGCCCATGTGCAATCCAAGAGGGGAGCAAGTATTTGAGTTTTTTTGTTGGGGACGTTTTTATATGGGAAGATATCACAGCTCCTGGATATGTGGAGAGTTATCCAGTCAGCTAACATACACACTGATGTTCCTGGATGTCATGTCATTCAGAGGGAAACAGTAGCAAATGATTTGGGGACAATTAACATGGCAAGATAGTGTTAGATTACATCATCCGTTTGTGAAAAGCTGTGGGATCAACGAAGCTCAATGCAGAGGCCAAATCTGCCACGAATCTACGGATCAGAGATCAGACATCAAGAGGTGGACTTTCTAGTCCACCAGCCCAGTGATGTCACCTAGGACTGTGAATACTATTGGTTGAAAGACAGCAAGGGTTGGCTGTAATAAGATGGGCAGAGTAGAGAGACATCCACAAAAGGAGTGATGACTTTATAACTGTTGATTTTGACCACTGATCTATTGTACGTTAAATGTAGCCTGTAGTAAGAGGTCACTTCCATTGTCCATGTAACAAACAGATTAAAAATACATTAAAAATATTTAATAAATGATTTTGTAGGGTCTTTCCCCCATTGTTTTTATACACAAAAAATGCCTGTTTTTTCTGTATGAGAAAAACATAATTTTTTACTAGAATGAAAGTATTGGATCATACAACCTCAAAAAGCAGCAAACTTTGATTATTGAAACTAGAGAGAGAACAGAGATCATTTGTCATGATGGTTTAAGTGCCGATTCCAAATTTCACTTTCAGACTAATCGCAAATTCTGAATAAAGAGCATTCTTTTAAATTCTTCATGAAGATTAAACATAAATATGTTGAATATAAAAGCATTCAATTTGAGTTTCAATCCAGTAGGGTTAATCAGACTTTAAGAAAATGGCACGATTCAAGACAATTGTGGACCCTGGAAATTAGATTGTGCAAAAGGAAATGACTTGTGTATCTGTAAACAGACTGTCTCTTTCAGACATGCCATGTAATTGTTTTGTTTTTTCCTTTAATTTGCTGCATCAGTGGTTTAGCAGGAAAACAAGTTTTCAACAGTTTAGATAACAGACAATCAGAAGCTTTACTTTCTATAAACTTAGACTAAGTTTGAGTCGGGTTTGTAATTAAAGTATTAAATGTTGGCACAAAGAAATCACATTGTTGATATACAGCAGGTTTTGGTTGTTTTGCAGTCACAAGGTTCTGCATGTCGGCACATTGTGTAATATTCTGATGTGGCTGTATGTAACAACAACATCCTGTTACCTGTTTACTGCACACAAACGCAGCCAAAACTTCTGTTAAACATTATGAAACCATGTGTTAAAACCACAAACAACTGAAAAATGTGACGGACAGAGAAACTGTTGCGCTCAGTTATGCAGTTTAACAAGTAAGCCAGTAATAATAATCCCCAAACACTCAAACACCTGTCGAAAATGTTCTCTAAAATGAGTAAAAGTAGTTTGCTTTCAGTGATGCTGAT
>JAQLOL010000005.1:10376303-10410207 GCA_029783665.1 Naso thynnoides | reverse complement strand
AGCTCTAATTTAATTATGATTTTCAACAAATTCCTGTTTTTCTATCTTGTGTTTATTTTACAAAGTTGAACCAGGCATGCTAGGAAATCTCATATGTTTTCTATCAACTGTGGAGGACAAATAGATACGAACAAGACCAGCTAATGTTTATGAGATGTGATATCTATTCCAAATTAAGATGTGCCATAACAGCCTCACTGACCATCTGACATGACAAGGGTTGTGGCCTTAGAGCAGATTTTAAAAGGCCGCACACACTCGACACATCCTGCAGTCTGTAAACACTTCTTCTTCCTTTTACAAACATGTTCCAGCCGTAAGCCCCGATACTGGCCTCAGAGAGAGAGCAGAGAAGAGGGCAGGGAATCTGCTCATTCCCCTAGCCGGAGCCTAGCATGGGCCCTCCCTCCCTTCCTCCAATGCTCCCTCCCTTCCTGGCAGTGGAAAAATGCCATAACAGAGCAGGGGTTGGATAAAGGGGATAGGAAGGTGGTGAGAGTGGATAAAGAGAAAAAGAAAAGTAAAGTCTTTGGGGACAATGAGGCAAAATTAGTGGATAAAGAAGAGGAGAAAGACTTTTACATATTTTTGTAGAGAAAAGGACAACGGGAGAGACATTTACAGGAATGGTCTGGATGGATAGAGGTGGAACAGTTTTGCATGGGATGGATGGGGGGCTGATGGTGGGGACAGGGGACACTTTTGTCTCAGCTGTGTGCCAGCAGGGTGACAGAGGAGGGGAGGTCATGGGTGGTGCCGTGTTCATAGCATTTTATGTTCTCCGGTGACGTTTTAACTGCTAGCAGATGTGGTTCAGCCCAGACTGTTACTTATTTCCTGCCTTTCTTTAGTCTCTAGCTCTCTTTCTCTCAAACCTTCTCTTTTTCTCTCTTTCTCTTGCTTCCTTCGTTACTTTCTTGCCTGTCCATCTTTTCTTCTTTCCTTTCTCCTTCATCGTCTTGTGTCTTTCAGGGTGTAGTTGTCACATTTCAGCTCTTGAAAAAATAACAAACAGGGCTGGTGGGTGTAAAATAAAAGGCTGCAGACTGGGCTGACATCATTCCGTCCGTTGGTGCATTCCTTTCACACTGAATAAGAAACAGAAGAGTAGAGCAAAGAAAAACAGGCAGATCAGTGCAAACTGGTCGTTACTGAAAGTCTCTTTTGTTTCTGCAGGTTTAATCTCAAATCTGGCCCATCAGAGAGCAATTGAGACCACCCATGAAGCTCCTATAGAGAGCTCATATCTTTATATCACACTCAAATTAGTCTTACTCTGGCCTCATTATTCCAAGGACACATCCTAACGGTTCCACTATCAACTCATTCTCCTTTGAATCCAGAAATACCAACCAGGCATCTCATCCCAGAGGAAGCACATCTGTAGATTGTGTCATTTTGCGAACTGAATGTGTTGCTTAGTGAAGGCTTTACTGTATATCTGATCTCAAGAGTCGAGGACACAGTTGAAGGAAAGAATGAAGGCACTTTAATTATTGAGGGCAAATGCTACAGCCCTCTGTAATGATTCAAAACCAGAGCCAGTGATGGTCTGCCTAGTTTTCCTCCCTGTGAAATAAATTCCTTGAAACTGGTTCATGGTTAGCGTACAGTAAGTGGAGGAAGAGTGGTTCTCTTGTTTTGTTTGGCTGTGTTCTACTTTTTATCTGGTAAGGCCTGGTTAAAGGGAAGAGACATGAGGGGGGCAGAAGGAGACAAGCTGTCAACTTCGAGTCCTCCCTGTCCTTCTTTTGCTCCTGGCCACGAGCCCACATCTCATGAAAGCTGATGAGCGTTGGACAATCCAGAGCTGGAGAGACAACAGAGAGGGAAAGCGGGAAATGCTTGAGAGGGGGAGTGCAGGGGCACCTCTCTGACCTAAATACTGAGGAGATTTTGGCTCAAGACGAACTCTGTCGGACCCCAGCTGAGGCACAACATAGCTCAGGAATGTAACCCCCGTCTTCCTAATTCTGTCTCTTGTCTACATCTCTCACCCTCACTCCCCGCTACCTCCTTCATTTCACTTCAGTGTGATTAGAAATGTTCTTGAAAAACGCTAGGTTGCATTTTGAGGGTTGTGAGGGTGAAGTTGTCTTGCTGTGTGCACATTTGTGTCCCCATCTGTCAGTCTGAGACTCTCTCTATGTCGTGCAGCGAGTGGAGTCACTGTTAGTAAGAAACTGATGATATTTATGTTTTACAAGTATATACTCTGGAAAGTCTGCACAAAATTCTCAGGAATTGTGCAGTACGTTGGAAAACATTTTTTTTACCGTCCTGCTGGGAGAAAATAGACACCACAGTCTTGCGTGTTAGCTAAAACTGAAGTCACAACCAACAGTCAGTTAGCTATCTTAACATGAAGACTGGAAATAGGGGAAAACAGCTAGCCAGGGTCTGTCCAAAGCTAACAAAAGCCACAATATCAGCACATCAGAGGGGTTTAAGCTTTTTGTATAACTTTTGTAATTACTTTGTACATAACCAGGATAGCTGTTTTGCCCTGTTTTCAGTCTTTAAACTAAGCTAAGCCAGCCTGCTGCTAGCTGTAGCTTCATATTAGCTACACGAGTCTTGTCGCTGACAAGAAAGTGAATAACTTCATCTCGAAAAACTATTCCTTTCATGAATTCTTTAGTAATTTGTCCCAGTTGTTGTGAAGACAACATGCAATCAATGTTTAGTATTATAAAACCCTTTGAGCAGACAGTTTTGCTAATTATAAACACCATCCAAAGGGTCTGTAAATATGGAGACAGATTGATGCCTTCAGGACAGAGAATTTAATGCCTGCTTTTAATGACTGCCTCATCTGTTCATGCCAGCATCATGGTTAGGCTATAATTCCCTAATAGGCTCTGAAATATAAAGACCAACTGTGAGTATAAGGGCCCAAGCTGCCAAATCAAACATCTGCACAGTTTTTAATTCTTGTATTCATCTTTTTGCTTTTGTTTTTCTCAATTAAATAGTCATTATTTTGGACATGCCTTTTGTACAGTTGATTAAAATGTAAACACAATGACTTAAGATTGCTGTTTTCTTTCTTTCTTTCTTTCTTTTCCTCTGGTAAATCTATGATAAAAGCAGGTCTGAGAATAAACTAGAGCCTCGTTTTTGAGTGGCTTGAAGATTGGAAATTTATATTAGTGGCCATAATAAGCAGACATTTGTTGACCACCTTGCACTTCTCAAGGAGGGTTTTGTTTCAATATATTCAGTTGTTGGGTAGCATAATATTTTATCCATAACACTCAGCATACTTACTGCACCTCAGGTGAAAGAGGAAAATGTCATGTCAAATGTTAATATCCTTTATATTGAGGTGTCAACTTGCTCGATACATCCGGCTAGAGCCAATAAACCCATACTGCAGCCCTGCAACAAATCCTATCTTTATGCTGTTATTTTTTTCAAGACATGGTGTAGAGATGCTGATCTAAAGTGAGCTGAATCACCTTTCACCTTATTGTAATGCAGAACAATGCAACAGCACTGTAAAGCACAACCTCCACAGTGAGCATTATGCTGAACCAACATCTCTGGAACACACTCTCAAGAAAAACTCAATATGAAAAGGATTTAACGCTAGTTTGTGTCGTGGATCACATTTATTGAAGCTCAATGTGCCAAATAAACAAATCAAGCTGACTTAAATGATATTCTTCTATACTTGTTTGATGGACAGGTTAAATTCTGATGTACTTGTTTAAGTAAATTCCATTATGCTGTTTGTCACTGTAGGCGTTTCCATGGCAGGGTGTTTACAGTCCTTAAATCAATGTTTTTTATGCTAATGAAGGGCAGGGTGCATTGTGGGAATAGGATTCATGGTGGCTGTAAAGTGACACCCACAAGAGAGACACATTGATTGGCCTCTTAGATCAATGGAGCATCACTGAGATACACACACACACACACACATAAGCTCACATATGCACAAAAAACACAACATGCATTTGAAGGATAGGCTCCATTACACATATGCTTGTGTGCATCGACAAATGCAGGAGGACATGCAGATTTGTTCTAATGTGTTTTTTATGTGTTAGCAGGTGCAGATTTCGCCTTGTCGCCCTTGTATTGCCTGCATCTTTATCAGCATTTACATTTTTGAATCGAAGCAAGAATACATTGCCCTTTAACTCCACTCCGCCTCAGCATGGAGCCATTCAATATGTGGCACATTGGCAGGAGAGAAACTGACTTCACACCCTTGTCTCTCCTCTTGTATATTCACTATCTACCTTTTTCTTAATAGTAAGACTCCCTGCGCAGCTTCTTCCTCTTATCTTGCTCTTTCTGCTCACTTTTGTGCCTCCTCCGACTTCCATCTAGCTCTGCAAAACTGGTCTTGGCTCACTGGCACGTCTCTCACAGCCGTAAAAGGGCATGGCATTGAAATAAGACAAGACAGAGAATTACAGTGGGGGAGAAATTAAAGCACACTAGACTTAAAGATGGAAATTATGCTCTGAGGGTTTTGAGAAATATCACTCACATTTTTTAATCTGCTTAAGGCATTAAATAATTTTAACCTCCTAACAAAAAGACTGAAATGGGAAAATAATTGAAGAATGGGGCAGGAGTCGAGGAAAAATGAACTGTGAAATGTGTATGTATATACAATCAGTTTTATGCTTGAGGCAGTTTTTTGTATGAGGGCTCTGCACACACTGTTGTGATTCACCAGTCACTTATCAGAGCACCAGTTCCTGTAATTGTTTTTAAATGAGAGAAAAGCAAAATGAGGCAGCATTGTCGGCTGGAATGAAAAATTAATATCTTTAAGTAGGACACCCACAGTGGGTGTGTTTGTTTTTGTTTGTGCTGACTGTGTACTTTTTCCCTAATATCTTCTCTGATGGTGATTGAGTTAATTATTATTCTTACAGGCACTCTAGCAAGCCAGTTATGTTGTGATTTGTGGAAAATTATGGTTATGCATTTTTGATTTGGCATCATATCCTGTTTTCTGGAAAGAGAAAAGTGTAACTTGTTTTTTGTGAAACCTGAAGATGATTAATATTACGGATGATCCGATTTAAATGAAGGTTAACTAACGGTGTTCTCACATTTGCCTTGTTTAGTCCAGTTTGTTTGTTCGGATTTGTATTACTGAGAGCAAGAAAAGTCAGGTGGTCACAGTAATACTGTTCTTGGTTGTGCTCCTGATCCAACGTGTCATCTTTGGTCTTGGATTCTGCGACTCTTAAGGTGTGCACACACCAAAAGCAAAAAAAAAATAAATAAATTGCGTCACATGATCAAAATAATCAAGGCTTAATTTTTACCCTTCTGGCCTGAAAGCAATGGGAGGGAGGGAGGGGCTTGTCTCCGCTGCCTTTTCATCGCTTTTTGGTCCTTCTTTCTCCACGAGCCATGGTTGATGTCAGTGTCATTGCTGCTTGTACCTGTTGTGGAAGGTCCAGAGACGCTGAGTGGCCAAACGCCGTCGCCTCTGGGTGCAGAACATCCTGCAGAGGCACACACAGCCACACTTAATTTCTCTCCTTACTTGACATAGTTGAGGTGTGTCTTCCTCTGACGTCATCAGGCAGTCAATGCTGATTTGCTGTTGCGAAGCAAATATGTCGCCGAAGTTGAATATTGTGAACGTGCGCCAAGATTCGCTGCCATCCCATTGTGCGTTGGGTCTGTTGCATCACCCAACGCAATTTCGCATCATCCCATTGACTTTGTATGTAATTTCATCGCGCTACAAATTAAATTCAGTTTTGGTGTGTATACACCTTTATTCTGCTAAGACTGCTCCTTAGTCGTTGGTGATGATCCTACACATGAAGTTTGGATCATCCTCAGCCTGTTGGCAGAGATCGTCACAGACTCTAGCAAAGTGCCGCTTCAGCTCTGGAGTCAGGAAATTACAGATGCACACATACCAGTTTTACACAAACACAGGTGCTGATGATGTAAGCCGTGTAATTTGGAATACTTACTCACGAAAGTAATTGCTTGCACCTGCGACATGCATATTACTGTGATGCTCTCCATTCCTGAGCAACAGGAACAGTCTCTTAAGTTTTTAATTGCACCTTGTAGTATTAATACAGTCATAATCACATAAAAACAAACCTTTTTTTTTTGCTCCTTACTTATTAATGCCAATACCAGCAGCTTGGTGTTGATTTAACAACGTACCCCACATTAGGATTAAAAGTAGTCCATCAGTCAGTTAGTATACTATTGTACATGTAAATGTCCTCAGTGATGGTGCATGTAATAGGGCATGTGTGGCTGCTCCTGTTCAAGGCAGCAATGAAGTCGACATGCAGGTATGATTTATGACCACATAAGGCAGCCTCATCTCCCTGGTTTATTGAAGGTCAGCTGAGTGACTTTACAGTCACTTTGCCTGTTGTTTTCTGTCTGTATCAATCATATAATCTGAACATGAGGCTGTGCTGTGATCTTATTATGGGGCTTTGTTCCATTTGCCTCTTATGATTGACACTCCTGTGATCTTGACACAACAGGAGTCTGTGCATGCTCTCACCATAGCAACGATCCACTTGAATCTGCTGATAGCAGAGCCTTGTGCTCCTGTGTTCATTAGCTAAATGTCAGGAATCCTCTGCTGGTTCGACTCGGAGAGAGGTGGACAGACAGAGCTCTGTGTTTATACCAGCTTTATTTAAGGAGCCCATCCATTATTCATGTTCTCATCGGAGGTTTCTACAGGTTTCAACAGGCTCCTTGCCCATCTGTGTCTAACAAACTGAATTGTCCAACATGCTCAAAGCCACAGGGATTGCTTTGAAGATTTTCCATGACCTCAACTTTGGAGTGCAAGTGTGCGTGCGTGTGCGTGTTTAAATCGTGCATAGAAACGAAGCAAACCCTACAGTACCTCTCCTCTCACCACTTCAGGGTTAAATCTGCAAACTGTGGTGCTTGCATGTGACTGCCTCCCCCTCCCAAGATCCATCTTGTTCTAGGCCTGTTCAGTCATTAGTAAGCTAATGAAAGTTCGGTCCCAAGAATCCTGCTTCGTTTTAACCTACATACCAGAACCTGGAGTCACAAACACGCAGCAGCTTGGAAGCCAGCTCACGTGAACTCGTGTGCAGAAGGCCAACTTTCTGCCTCGCTCTTCCAGGAAACAGCGGCTTAAGCAGGAGGAGGGGAGTCTGGAGAAACAGGGAGGAGGAAAGATTTCGCATAGCATGGGAATGGGCCCAGAGGAAACACAGCTCAGACTCCAGATGTGGAAACACCCTGTGCACACACAAACACACGCAGACAGAGACGCACAGATAGGGAAAGTAGGAAGTAATGAGGGTCACAAAGCAGCTCTTGGAGCTCCGCTTGGCGTCTCGTGATTGGTTGGTTTTGTTGCTCCAGTGAACTTTTTGGCAAGCCCACTGGCAATCCTCTACAACCCATAAACAAAAGATAAAGAAACAAAGGAATGAATGTACCAACAAGAGAAAAGGAGACCAACTCAATGTACGAGAAAACAAATTTTACTGACACAGAAACACTTGAAACATTGTATTTTATTAAGAAATGAAGATTTTTTTAACAGAGTTTGGTTGGAATGAAGGTTGCCTGTATGGTTCTTATTAAGACACACACACACACACACACACACATACACACACACAAACACACACATACACAAACAGACAGCGCTGTTGTATACACCCCAGCTGCTTCAATCTGCAGCATTGTCTTGTTTAATAAGACATCAGGTTCACTATTTACATTCATTTCCAAGTGGAGTATGGTCAGCTGTCACTGCTCAAGCTGAGTCTGGCCATCGTTGACATGGCAACTAGTGGCAAACATAAGTGGTTCTCCAGAGACCTCAATTATCACATAGACAGACTCAGACTGTGTCTCTTAAAAGCAGGAAAAATGCTATAACTGGGAAGCAAAAATATCTGAATTTGTCATTTTAAAAAGAAAAATGCATTTCAAAAGAACTGCATCTTAATCCAGATCTGAATCCAAACTCACAGGGGATGCTGATTTAGGGATTACAGTCATATTTTTTTAAGAATATTTAGTCACACCCTAAAGTATTTGGGCTTTGTACAAGAATAAAAAATGCGAGATTTCAAGTGAGTCAGAATCATTACCACAATGGTATCTGTCTTGTTGGTACAGCAGCGCCACCTAGAGAGGAAATATCATAGAATTTTGCAGAACGGTTCAGGCTTAATGTGCTCAAAATAAAACGATTATAGTTGCTCTAAGTGATTTATACTTTGTTAAAAAGCTCTTCTTTCTCACAGCCATCACTGATATAGAGTTTGGATAGTAATGCGGGTCTCCCAGTCTCTCCGTTCTGCAGTAAACATAGAGTACATTTCTGGATTGTTCTCTCCTGATTGGACAAGAGTGGGAGCAGGGGAATGTTTTTTTGGTATACTGCAAAACGGAGGACCCATGTTACTAATAAAACAATACATGAAAGATACCCGTCCAAATGTAGAGCTATTTAATGCTTCTTTAAATTTTTAGGGGAAAAAAATGTAAATACCAGCTACAGCACCTTTTAATGTGAAATATGCCACATTTAGAGTTTGGTTTGGGGTTATCCAAGTATTTGAAGCTGTGTTGGTGAAGTTAAGATGAAATGTGTAGGTGGTGGAAAAGGCGATGATAAAAAATAATTGTAGATTTCACAGTTTAGGAGGTTGGAGAAAACTTGTTTGAATGACATGACGAACAAGGCTAATCATTCATCCTCTGTCCTTATCTAACTTTCCACAAAATTTCTTTAAAATCTGTTTAGTAGTTTTTGAGCTATTTGGCTGACTATCAAACAAAGAGTGAAATCTGTGCATGCTTTGAGTGTCGTCAGGGGAGAGAGTCTATACTGTCAAAGCAGTGAAGAGAAGACAGTTTCTCTCTCTGTGGCAGAGCATCAAGTTTGATGAAACGAGGTTCAATGTGGAAGAATAATCCCTGGATTTAAATCCCATAGAGAATTTGTGTTTGGCATTTTTGTTTCAAAATGTGGTCAACACCTTCACGGCGCTTTCAAGTGGGCCTGTCAACAGGGAAACAGCGCCGCCCTGTGTGTGAAACCTGTAGAAAGTAAACCAGCAATGCTTCTGAAGTGCCAACGACGCATTTCCTTTCTTTCAGGAGCTGCAGAGCAAAAGCAAAGTGTGTGCCAATGTGTTCTGCGGGGCAGGTAGAGAGTGTGCTGTTAATGAGAAGGGGGAGCCCAGCTGTCTGTGTATAGAGGTGAGTGTTGAAGTGAACTAAAACAAATAAAAAGAAAGGTATGAAAATTTGAAGAAATACTTCGGAGATGAAATTTTCCCCTAGTTTTCTGTTCATTATTATTCTCTTTTCTTCCTCTTTAAGAGCTGTAAGCCCCACAAGAGGTCAGTGTGTGGCAGCAACGGCAAGACCTACAGGAATCACTGTGAGCTCCACAGGGACGCTTGTCTGACTGGCTTGAAGATCCAGGTGGCCCACGATGGACACTGCCAGGGTACGAGCAGCAGCTTTAGTGGCTCTTTTGGAGCTTCCACTTGTACTATACAAAATGAATTTCTCTCATTTGTAGATATGTATGTAAAAAAAATCCCTTTAAGCGCTTCAATGCCTTCTCGTCCACGTTGGCTTTGAATTTAAGATATAAAGTTCCTTCCTCATATTGGTAACGGCTGTTTTAACTGCCCTTTGTCACTCATACAATCCTAATAAATTACACCTCCATGGTTAGGAATAATAATGTTATTATTAACAATTAAAAATATGATCTTTTCAAAGGCAATAAAGTGGTCTGATCTGAGGATAGAGGGTGGAAGACCAGACGGCCTCCCTAAGAAATCATATTACTACGTTGAATACTTGAGAAATTTCATTGTAGTTATTGTGTCTTTTAAAAAAGTTGTCAGGGTGAGGAGTTAAAAATACCCCCAACCCATTCAACGCTACAGCTATCTGATTCTGATTCCTCACCTAAATTGTGTGATTCATTGTGACAGTAAGACATGCAACTGACAGCATTTTTCACTGGTTAGATAAGTGGGTGTTGCAAAGAAGCGACGCAGCAATCCAAGTTTTTCTCTCCTGATACTGATGCTGATACGTCGGCCCAGGGCGTTTGCTTGAACAGAGTACAGTTACAAAAACAAAGCTCTCAGTTTAACCCAGTGTTTTTTTTAAATTTAAAATACTCAATTCTTAATTTAAGATAACATCAGAGCAGGGACTACCATGGCACTAAAACTGATTTAGGCTGAATTAATAAACTGTCAGTGGAGGCGATGGCTTTTACTGTAGATTGGCCAGCAGTAAGATCAGATTCGACACTATCACGAATCCATTGTGTCAGATTGATGCATTTTCATTCTTGTTAAGTGTTTTGTTGTTGGAAGTTAGATGTCAAGTGCAGGCTCAAGTGTTATTATTCCTTTTTTTTTAACTGGGTCACATTGGTCCAATATGGATTTTGTGGATTAATGACTTTCTAATGACCAAAAATCATAACACTACATAAATTAGACCACTCAGACTCACTAAATTGTGATTTGTAATAGATGAGGTTGAGAGTCCAAAAGCCAGTTTTGCATCTCTTAAGTGGAATTGGCTCACTTGACAATATGGTGCCACGTGTCATCTGGTACAAGTGCTGATAATACTGTAAACGCACAGCCAAATAAACTAATCAGTGTGTGACCTCTGAACTTGCCCGTTGAATTGATGTGTGTGGTTATTGGGTTTATATTCAGTCAAACGAGGCCAACCACACCCTCGACTTATCTATGAATGCATCTTGTATTCATCTCTTATCTTAATTGAACTTGCGCTTTTCACACTGTGTGATGTCGCACTCTTTGTGTCTCTGCTGGAGTGAACATTGATCAGAGCTGTGGCAGCAAACATAGACAGAGAAAACAGTTATGTCACACCGTCCTCTTTATGGACCTTTGGCCAAGGGTTCAGTGACAGCAAAGTTTAATTTATTTAATCTGAATGAATTCAGTGCGGTTCAATTATTATTTTTTTTCCCCTAAATGTAATATTCTTTCTCTCTCCTTAAATCACTTTCAGAGAAGAAAACAGAGCAGGCAGCTGCCAGCCCAGGTGAGTTTGTGAGTGTGTGTGTGCATACACAGTTTTTCTGCATATATATAGGAACTTATGTCTTAACAAGCCTTGTACTTAAAAGCTTTGGGTTCTAGCTGGGTCTGTTTTTAACATCTGGCTGTTGTGTCTGTGCAATAACTAGTAGAGCAAAAGAAAATTAGCTGCCAACTATTTCAATAATCAATTGGCAGTTTAATTTATTTGTCACGCAAAAATGTGAAACATTTGCTGGTTCCAGCTTCTTAAAGTTAAGGATTTGCTGACTCTCTTTGTCATTTCTGACAGTAAATAAAGACTCTTTGGGTTTTGGACTGTAGGTCGGACAAAAGAGGCACTTTGAATGTTAATTTGGACTCTGGAAAATTGTAATGAACATTTTTGTAATTTATTTATTTTTTTTACAATTTTTTGACATTTTATAGACTGAACTATTAACTGATTAGTCTTGAAAAAATGGCTGATTAATCATAATAAAAGTAATCATTAGTTGCAGCCCTAGCAGTAACTGTATTTCATGGTCTGACGGCAAGGACCTAATGAACATGGTGAGACTAATTGTGGAGGAGCTTGCAAGATGGAGTGATTGATTTTTTTGCCTGACCCATGGAAATGTTCCCACCCCTGCAGTGGTATGCTATGCTGCTGATCGCAATGAACTGAGGAGTCGCGTGATCCAGTGGCTGCAGACTGAGGTCGTCCCAGATGGCTGGTTTGTCAAGGGATCCAACTTCTCTGACATCCTGCTCAAATACTTCAAGGTGGGCTTCTTTTCTCTGTTGGGCTGCAGAAAGACGAAAAAATGGTCTCAACTAAAGCACAAAATTGCGCCTACACCAGTCTTTTTACAGAATAGTTGATCCACGCGGGCCTCCTCCAACCTCCCTGATCCTCAAAGCCGCCTCAGACTGTGCATAATTATTCATGTGACAGATCTTTCAAGCGTGTCAGCTGATGGTTCTAATTCAGTTTAATGAGGATCTCTGTCCTGCCGAGGAGGACCCCTGCCACTCTATGGGCTGACAAGAACGACATTAAAGCAGAGGAGCAGATGGTTCTTTGAACAATTAGTTTAAACAGCAGCTTTTATTTGTCGGCTCTGTCACATCATGAAAGAATGTTGCATGTTGTTAGAGCATACTTGCAATTACCCTTATGTAGCATCTCATGAATGTTTTTAAATGTCTTGCACAAACACACCACGTGTTCATATATAATGAGTTTTTAATCCGAAAGGTCTGCCGCCATTAAAGAGACAATGTGCAGAGCTAGTGGATTAAGAAGCAGCTCTGAGATGTATGCCTAAAATTACTAAGTAAAAAGAATTTTCAGTGCTCTCCCACTCATCTCTGCTGCACTTCAATTTGAAAGTATTACAACATAAGTACATGCTGTGAGTAGAGCTGGTATTTCAGGTGCTCCTCTGAAACTGAAATCACTTAACAAAAGGGTTTTGTCATGGCAACTGGGGCACTCTGGGTGTATTTTGCGTCTGAATCAGACACAACAATGATTTCTGTCAAAATAATATTACTATATAGTGGTACACACAAGGTACACACATGCACCTGACACAAATGGATCAAAATACAGTGTGGCTGAAGATGTAAGTTTGCGTCTATCCACATTTCTGCAGTCGTATGACAACGGGGATTCTCAGCTGGACTCCTCGGAGCTGCTTAAATTCATCCAGCAGAATGAGTCAGTTGTGGAGCTGCAGTCCTACGCAGATCAGGAGAGCAACAAGCTGCTCAGGTCAGTGAGTTTGTGGATTTGCATGCTTATGTGTGTGTTAGTCTTAGCAGTATTTGCATTCTTTTTTGTTTTGTCCATAATCCACTTTCCTCCATACTCTATTATCCCTTTCCTTCTATGTAGGGATGCAGCATATTGGATTTTTTGTTGATGTCCAATATGCCAATATTTTACAACTCATTTGGCTGATAATCAACACCAATATATATGTCTACTTTTCCCCCACACATAATTGCAGAGATCATCAAGTCTCTTCTGCAGTAGAATTTACATACAATGTTATTGTGCATACGCTTGCTGTGTTGGCCCGCTGGCAAATGTAGTCATAAAATACAAAGGTTATAATTATGTAATATTCATATCATTTCTTACGTAAAACAAAAAACAAACAGAAAAAACCCTTGATCTTACATTATTTAGAACATTTCATATTTATTGAAGACAATTGCTCTCAAACAAAACAAGATACATCCTACTCAAAACTGGATGATGCTCTCCCAGAGACAATCATGACAAAACACACAACCAGGCAAGGCAAGGCAAGTTTATTGCTATAGCACATTTCAGCAACAAGGCAACTCAAAGTGCTTTACATCAATAAAAATGCAAAAGAATCACACAAAAAAATGATATTTAAACACACAATATCAAAACAAGTCATTCAGAAACAAGAAACAGAAAATAAAAACAGCCAAAACAGAATGAAAGAGTAGTAAAATTCCAGAATAAAAGTTACAGTGCAGTAAAGAATAAATAACTTACTAATAGCCAGGGCAAATTAGGCCTCTTTCACAAGTGACAAAGAAAGTAAACATAACGTCTGTCCACAGGGAACGTGGGAAACATTGCGTCAACTTGGGTGTTTAATCAAGGAAACAGCAGCCTATTATTTTATTGGTTATTATATCGGCTGATATGGGCATGCAGGCCGATACCTGCTGATACAATTTTAAAGCCACTAACAGCTGATACCTATAATGTCCCGATAATATTGCGCATCTCTACTTCTGTGTTACGCACATGAACCCATATATACTTATGTGCTGAGCAGCTATATTTAGGCGCACAGTGACAGTCATTGATGTATATCAAGCCAGTGCAAAGTTGCACTGCCTGCACTGGCATAAACAACTGTGAGCTGTGGAATCAGCCAATCTAAACTAATTATCATTTTTTCTCTATGCTTCCCTGTTTATGCTCTGCTGTCATTGTATGGAGCAGCTAATATTTATTCTGTTTGCATGTATATTTGTGCTTCCCAGGAGCCTGTGCGTCGATGCCCTCATTGAGCTCTCTGATGAGAACGCCGACTGGAAGCTGAGCTTTGATGAGTTCCTCAACTGCCTGAAGCCTGGCTTCAATCCACCGGAGAAGAGTAGGCTCACAGCAATAGTTTGTCTGTTTTGACATAATGCCACATTAAGTGAGGCACCGGTAGATGCGGTATATGAATAGACTGAGGTGAGATTAGTCAGACAGTCCTGACACCCCACAAACAGTGGAAATGAGCCTTGATTGCGATTCTTCACAGAGTGTTGTGGTAGTCAACTCAATCTGCTCAGTCATCTAATGTCGCTATAAATCTGGCATAAGGTTCCCAGGAGATGGAGAGAAAACAATCACTAGGGAGCACTGAACTCTGGCGCTTCGCTGCACTCAAGGACACACACAAACACACACACAGATGCTTGGTTCTAGTACGCTTCTACTTAGAATTCACAGATTTACCCAGTATCCAGCATTCTTTCGGTCATGAAAATCATGACTGTCAGGCCTGGACATGTCCAGAGATTGATCCAAATCTTCAAGGTTTTGAAAAGGTCAAACTTTTATTAAAAATCTGTGACACACATGCTTCACATGTTTTTCTTTGCGTGGGTATTTGCGAACTTGCTGACTTTTCAGTAGTAAGCTGAAACTAGCCATGGGCATGTGACTTTAAAATTAAGATACTGGATGAATTATGTGGCATTTTGAAACGCTGACAAGTCTCAGTCATGGGGATTGATTGCAGTGCAATACTGTTTCTATTATCGTTCTGCTACACTCTATTATCTGTGGTCCTGGCTGAAAAGTCTGTCACGTGTCTGTCTGCAGAATGTGCCTTGGAGGATGAGACATACGAGGACGGAGCAGAGACCCAAGTCGAGTGCAACCGCTGTGTTTGTGCATGCGGCAACTGGGTGTGCACTGCTATGACCTGCACTGGTGAGAAAAAAATTACAGAGATGCTCTTTATGTCATTTTTTTTTAAATCATTTTATGCCACGCACACATTCAAACAAAGGTCCTGTAAACACTTAAGGTAATTTTTTTAATCTGTGCAGATAAAACATCAGTGGGTGAGTCGACAGACGGTGGTGCAGAGATGACTGAGGAGGAGTGGAACCTCCGTGTGGCCGAGCTCAACAAGCACCAGGTCTGTCTTTGCAATCCAAAATGAAATCCCATAACAGTTAAAAATATGTTAGGTCATCATTCATATCAATGTGCCTAATCAGAATTTGAACTGCATCCCAGAATGTCTTTACAGGACAAATCCCTTGGTCATAATAACAATTAAAGTGTATTTCAAAGCTCCATCTTTGCCCAAGGCTTATAGAATTCCACTTGGTTATAAGGTTCATGCAATATTACTGACATGAGCCATAACCCAAGTGTGTGCCTTTAGATTCCGTCAGGATATAACCTGGATTTCTTGCAATGTGTTTCTGGACAAAGAACATCGGAAATCAAACTGCTCACCCAGCACAAAACAATTCACAGAGGAATTGGTTGGTGTAAATTTTTATGTGACTGTGTACCAACCCAACACAGCTCAGTGAGCCAGCATATCAACAGTTTTATGACTCTTGGCTTGAACAGAGAAACAATAAATTAGAGCTGTGAAGTAGAGCATTGTTTTTAAAATTAGATCAATAAAAAAATAAAATGGGCATGGATATGAAATGGAGGTCAGATGACAGTAAAAAAAAAAAAAAAAAAGATGACAAAGCCAATATTATCAAGCAAACTTAAAGTCTGAACAAATCAACTCACATTTTGAGAGCATAGCATTTGTATCCATGGGTTTCACAGCAGACATCTTAAGGACCAACAAAGGTGTGACCAACGAATGGCTTCATTTCATTAAGCGTCACAGGGAGCCAGGTCAATGAGTGAGCACGCACAGTACCAGAGCTCTGGAACAAGCTCACCCAATAACCCGCCGAGATTCATGATGGACATTTTGAGTCGACGGAGCAGGGGAACCGAGGTGAAATTAATGACATCAATGATGGCTGCTTCAATTTTGGTGAACTTGTTCCAGAGCTCTGGTACTGTGCATGCCCACTCATTGACCTGGCTTGCTGTGACACTCAATGGAATGAGGCCATTCGCTGGTCACACCTGTGTTGGTCCTTAGGATGTCTGCCATGAAACCCATGGATTGTGACGAATTTCCGTGTGAATCTGGACCTTCAGTGAAACTAATGAGGCTGACGGGACATAATGTAGAGAGGAATTTGGTTTAAAACATTTTTACAAAGGAATGTGGAGCATAATAGTGATTCGGAGCAGGAAGACATACCCCTGCAGAGGATGGAGGAAGATAAGGGAGATGCACCTACTGTACATACCATCCTGCTACTAGCTAACTAATTAATGATTCTTAGCTCCGTGCCACAAAAAGTTGAATATTGATTTATGTATGCATGTTATGATAAGAAGTTGAAATTGGTTTGAGATATTTTTACAGGAAGAAAACACAATTGGCTTTGGATATAAGAGTATGCAGAAATGTATTTTTTGTGTTTTTTGTATTAATTGTTAAATATGTGCACAAAATGATAAATATATTATCAAAAAGGATTTTTTAATGGGTGCCCCTGCTGCTGCTATACATCCAGTGGTTTTTAGGTCTTGAGAAAAACATTATGTAAGAAATTTGGCTCAGAGAGAGCAGTGTGAAATCTCATAAATAGCCTCAAGTGATGTTTCTTGAGTCAGAGTCAGTTGGGGCTGACAACTACAAGTCTGAACAAGAAAAAATGTCAGAATTTGGAGTTAATAAAAAGTAACCTTACCAGACCTCTACGGCCTGCTCCTCATCTCTACTTGAGGCAAGCAGCTTAAGGCTACTTTAGTTTCTACTCGCATAACACAACAGCAAGTCAGACCAAATTGTCAGCGGTTGAGCTGCATTGTGGGTAATGAGAGCACCTCTGACTCTGCAGTATTGCTTTTGATTTTTTTAACTGTCCATTGTGAATCAGTGCCCTTCTAAATCAGTAACACTTTGCCAAAAAAAATGTAAAAAAAAAGGGGGGGGTTCGTTTTACTGTCAATTCCCTTACAACATAAAGGAATGTTTGCTTAGCCTATTTATGTGTGTATGAGAGCACGAGGCTCACAAGGTAGAACAAGTGCTCTGGCTTGAGGCCATGCCTGAGTCAGCAAGGTCACGTACGCTGTACTCCAGAAGGGCCGTTAATATGCCTCTGTAAACAAATGTGGCTTTGTGGATACAAGTTTGGTGTGGCCAGCTGTACGCTAAAATTTGTCATGAGGACATTGCTTTTCATGGATGAAGCATTTGAGAGATGTGTGCTTCCAAAAAAGTTAAGAAATAATGCTAAAAGAATATGGACACTTACGCAAATATGTACTCGAAGCATTATGCATTCATCTAAATGTCACTGTTCTGACAACTTTTTATTTATTTTTTTTTAACACAGGAAACAGTTGAGAAGATGAAGAGCAGTACAAAGGAGGCCTAAATAAGGACGCAATACAGGAGAGGATGCACGTCATCACCCTCCCTCCATACTTGATTTACCTTGCGGCCATGTGTTGTTATTAAACTGACTTTTTCATGTTTCTCTGCTATGTTAATTATTATACATTTTTTACATTGTTTAAATGTTTGTGTTGATGTTTGTTAGATTCAGGGGCAATCAAAGGATTCCCTCGTGTTCAGTACTGTCATATTTGTATTACTGCGCCTCTACACTACCACTGGGGCTATTTTTACTACAATCCTTATATTTTTACAGTTATTTTAGAGAATAATTCAAGTTGTCATTGTTTTGGATTATGGAAATCATTGTTTGAGAAGGTGGGTGAGGTCAGGAGCTTGGAGAATCCAGCTGTCTGAGCGCAGGGAAAGCTGACTACTTGATATCTGATGCAGCATGTTTTTCCACCCCTTCATAGGTTTTTACAGTCAGCATGTTGGTTAGAGAAATTGGGATGAGAAAGTAAAGTTGCGAGTTGTTTTTTTTTTGCCGTTAGAACTGCCACAGTAGGACACTACTTGACCAATGCACTTCTCTTTCTTTCTCTCTAGCTGTCTTAGGCTTCGGTTTACCACAAGCCTGAAAATTTGTTTATATCTTACTGCTAAAGTAATAATATTGCTGCAAAACGTTTGCTTCAATGTATAGTATGTTATTGGCTTGAGTTAAAACTCAGTCTTATTACCATGTTATGCTCAGGCAAGTCTCATTGGTGCTTTTCAGTTGAACATTTCTCTGTGTTTTACATTTATGAGACAAAGACATAGTTGTCCATCTTTTAGTGTGGAGCACACAGCTGCACCCGGGTGAGACCTGGTCTGAATATCGCATGGTGAACACTGAAACCAAAGTCTTGATGTTTCAATGATGTGCAAATTCTCCAGGTAAACCATTACTCTGGACCCAGCAACAACACTATACCTGTGCTTTCAAAATCATTCTTAACAGAAGGACTAGCCTCACTTTCAGCTGAAGTAGCTTAGACGCATCAATAACTGGGTGCATATAATTTGTGTGTGAGTGTCTGATTGTGTGTGTGATGCTATGAAAGTGTGATGCTGAGAGTAGTTTGGTTTGTTATATGTGTTTATTTGTTAAAATCCTGTGTCTAAATTTGGGAGGTTTAATTAACCATATCAATCAGTGCCTTAGACCTGCAAACAGTAACGGTCTCTACCTTTGCCTGCTCTTATGCCATGTGGGCATACTAAGAATGAGCGTGCTTTGCTGAAGTTTAGCAGTAAACCAATGCTTTGTGACTCTACCCCTGATATATGTCTGTGTGAAAGTTGCATTACTAGGTTCAAGCTCAAACTTTATATTCCACTGAAAGTGCAGAGACTGTAAGGAATGCGTACGTATGCCAATAAAACCCATACACCACAACACAGCTTTGCCACTCTGTATGTGTGTATGTGAGATTTTAGCTGCCAGATTTCAATGTCAGCTACTGTGTGGAAGAAAAGGAGCTTCTAAAGGGGAATAATAAATAACTGTCTCACTTAGAGAGCAAGCTGAATTACAAAGTATTACGTAAAGCCACTTTGTCCTCTAACAAACAGTGAAGGGGACACATTTCACTGTTGGACTCTCTCCTGTGGCTGCAAGTGCAGTTTAGAATCCAAGATTAAAAGACTCAACTAGATTATGAAGTGGAGTAGACCTATACCGATTTGATTTAATTTATATTACCTTAACTTCATGAGAAACAAGTTTAGTCTTTTTGTGTTATTTCCTAATTCTGTTCTGTTGTTCTTGTGTGCATACTGTTCTGTTTGATGTTATGCTGCTTTATTGTGAATCACTTTGAAATCCTGCTTCCAATACCGCAAAATATGTATCCCATTAGATATTTTAGCTATTGAATTGAGCGGGCAACATGAGGGCCAGTGGTGTAATGCATTTTCCAACTTGTAAGTATGTAGTGGAAGTCTTTTTTACATACTGCTTGGTCATAAAGCCCTCTTATGAGTATCATGTTTTTAAACCCCATACTTTAAAGTCTGCCACAGCAGCATGAAACAGTTCCTCAAAACAATATATGGTTTCCATCTTGTTTAACACTTCCAGAATTTGTCTTTGTTACCTTTAAATAGTAGCATGACCAGAGCAAAGCTGTGACAGTTATGGGCAGACCTGAATACAAGCGAGAAACCGTATTACTCTGCCTTTTTCTCATTCTATGCACGTCTAGTCAGCAGAGTATTGCATAACGTAACAGAGGAGGAGTGTTGCATAATGGCCGAACTGGGCATATGGCATCATGGATCCTTGGACGCCATTCCTCCTGTAAGGCAGGATTTAAAATTACGATTGCAAAATTCTAAAAAAGTAACGTGTACCGCTGTAAATTATAATAAAGCGCATGGAGCTGTTACAAACCCTGTAATTATTACTTTTCTAATATGATAGATTGGGAGGCGAACCAATCAATAGTTGTGTGGGCGGGGCTTGTCTCATGAATTAGCCAATCGCTGAACATGACAGCTAATATTGCCCTCAGTGAACGGCTGCAGTGTAGGATGGCGACACTGAAGTCAGTATAGTGACATGCAGCTGAAGTGGCCTACCCTCAGGACTAAATTAGTGACCTAGATTTTTTCTTCCCTCTAGAGATGTGGTTGAATGTTTCGTGCAGGTGTATTGAAATCGTTTCCTTCTCTGTGTCGGCAACAGACAAGTCCTGGAGCTAACTCGAGATTTACGGGGGCGTTCAGCCTACGGCAAAACTTCTGCAAGGACTTTTTTCAGAGTTTAAATTCACGCCAAAACTGCCAAAATGGAGAATCAGGAAGGGGCAGCGGCGGCAGGCGACGCCGTAATGGACTTTTCCCGTTTGGGTCTGGACACTTTTTTGGTTGACAGTATCAGCGACGAGAGGAGAAGGGACACCACACAGCTGTACCTGAACCACAACCGGCTGCCGTCGCTCCCCTCGTCTATCCGCCTCTTCTGCAACCTAGAGTTTTTGGACATCAGCAACAACGGACTTTCTGTCATCTTGGAGGGCATCACGCGACTGACCAGGCTGAAAACACTGCTGGCCAAGAACAACCGCCTGGACGAGTTTTCGCTGCCCAAAGAGTTCGGCTCTCTGCCGCTTGAGGTGTTGAACTTCAGCGGGAACCGATTTGAGGAGATTCCGCTTCAGTGCATGAAACTGCTGCGTCTGCAGTCGCTTTCATTTGGCGGAAACAGACTGAAAAGTATACCCGCAGAGATAGAAAACTTGACGAGGTAGGTCACCGAGGTTAACGCTAGTGGTTAGCTAACTCAGCACCATTGTCAAAGTCCCTGTAAAGTAAATAGGGGTCGCTTACGACCGGCTAACGCTCACGTTTCTGCAGCTAACGCTAGCTGGTCCTTTAACCTCCCCGGCAATGTTCCGTATCTTGCTAAAATGGATATAACTCTACATTAAAGTATATCACGACGAATGGGCTATGTATATTTTAACAGACCAGGCCAACTCTCAGGATGTTATCGAGTTTAGATAAATGTCAGTCACCGTAATCTAGATTGTAGTCTGATTAGTTTGTGGTTCGTCTCATTCCACTTACTGGTACTTTACGTAGCATGGAACCCAAGTGTCGTTACTATGGTTACCTACCGTTTTTTTTTATTATTGGCGAGCGAGATTTATACAAAACAGCCAATTAATTTGCTAGGCAAGCATAAACTGAAATGAGAGCAGAAATAATAGATCAGTCAGTTAGTTTTGTGACGAAGATAAATACTGTTTAATAAGTTATTTTACATTGGGATTCCCTGCTGTTCTTTGACAATCTTGTGGTTGTAGTATTTGTTTTAGACAGTTAGTTTTCAGAAAATAGGCTTCAAAAATTTTGATTGGATTCTTTCACAGATTTCTTTCACTAAGTAGACTAAATGTGTAACCAGCCATCTGTCATCATGTTGACATTTTGACCCATTAGTTTTTTGTGATCAGGAGTCATATACATCCCCTATTACCCAGACCTCATTTTCATTTTAACTATTTTTTTAAAAATATCTTGTTAGTAAGGCAACACCTTTGGAATAACCATGTTCAGCGTTATACATTTCTTGTAACAAACGGGGGAGTTTCTCATCAAAATATGTTAATACTGAAATAGGTCAAAAGTTAGAGCCTTTACAGGCCGGATGCGTTTTTTTATGGGATTAACTTGCATGTCAATAATATTTTTCAAACTGCTGATTGGGCATGAGTATTTTCACACAAAACGTGAATGTCATGCTGTGAAAAAAGCAACCCTTTTTATTTTTAGTGTCAAGGCCAGTTTTTAGGAGCTTTCACATTGTGAACAAAGGCACCAGCCAATCAAAATGGTTGTGCGGCACGAACATCACATCCGTCCCCCACTGTAGAGCGGAAGTTCAAATGGCCAGAGCACCATGTTTTGAGAGGATTTTCAGGCACACTGGACTAAAAACCCCTTGTTATTGAGAACTACGCTATATTAAATAAAAGTAATGTTCCGATACGATGGACAGTAACCTTGGTGACCAGGCAAAATCTGTGTTTTGTGATTACTACATGTAGGGAAGACTAGGAGCCTTTTGTAGGAGTGTTTCTGCTTCTGTGCAAAAGGACCTGAGACTCAGCGACGCATAGCGAGCCAAGTCTCACAGCCTTGAATCAACAAAAACAATGTACAAAAGCACTAAAACTGACGTAAGTAGCTAATATCACAACAATACAATATAACAACATCTATGTGACTATTTAACTGCTTGTCAAAAAGTGGTGTTAGCCACTACTCGTCTGTAACGTTACGGATGCTTTGTACCAGGCTGGAGTGAGCTGTCAAAAGTCTTTAGCAAATTCGTATTCTTGTGTTTCTGACGCAAATTTGCTTCACTGCTTGTCTGAATAGTTTTAATGTATAATAATCGCCAGCAAGTATGTCACAATTTTGCGGCATTTATCCGCGATTCACCTGTTGTGTAACGGCCTTTAGACGTGTTAAAAAAATTGGGTCCATTTTGTCCATTCACCGAACTCACTTCTCTCATGTCAGGAGGTTTGTTGGTCCGTCCCATGTTTCCTACATCCCACCTTTGGTGCCATTGCTTGAACCACACCTGTCTTTCAGGTCGGCCTTCATCTTGTTCCCAGCAACACACCTGGAAAATTTTATGACTTTATCACCACATCACAGCACACACAGAAACACACAACTGGATGTATGAATACCTGGCAAAGTACTCAGAAGCACCTCTACTGTAGCTCCAGCTGCATTAGGTCTTCACAACCACACTTACCATGATCACAAACACACACACACTGACTTACAAGGTGGAATCAATACCAGCCACAGTGCCACGACTGGTAATCATCAGGTGCAGCAGTACAACAGCTACAATGTATTTGAAGTAGTAAGAAATCAATGGCTTAGTAAAACATGCACACTCTGTGTTATCTCTCCAAGCATGTCAGCCGTTTGCCAAACATAAGTTTCTTCATTCTGTATCTGTACATTGCGTAAATTCATCCTGGCAGTTATAATGTGTGACGCTCTCTTGGTCTGCATTGACCAGAGTCAGCTTTTATCTGTCACATTTGTTATCATGTGCTGCATGTGCTCCGTATGAAAGTTTCTAGTCCCCTCTTATCAGTTGTGACGTAGAATGTACCATAAACCCGCTTCAGTCACACCTGACCTGCCAATTCACATGACTCAGCGGATTTGACGGACCTGTTTCACTTGGAAAGGATATTTGTGAGATCATTACACAGTCAAACCTTTAGCCTTTTTTGAAAGTGTTATTTAGATATGGTCAGTTGTTTTATCTCTATTTTACTTCTCCAGTTGTTTAAGAATTTACAACATTTACCACATTTCCGCTGCTTTTACGTCTGTCTGTTTGTTTAATGTTTCCAGTCGATTGTTCTGCAAACATCATGAGTCATTGTGTGTATACCATAATTATGTACTCCAGCTATTCCAGTCATTTTCAATCTGGCTTTGAAAATTAAAAAAAAAGACCACAATTACAAATGAGTAGCAGAAAAGTAGTGGTATCATCAAGTACAGACACTCTTTTTTTTTTTTTTTTTTTTTTTTTAAATAAAAATGTAATAAAAGTGAATTTAACAAATATTACTGCTAATGAAGGCATAAAGTCTTGGGCATTGCTGTGATAACATTGGGCCACCTAGAGGAAAAGCAGACTTTCTGTATTTCTACAATCTTGTAAAGAAAATAAAAAGAATATGAAAAGAACATGACAAAACCAACAAGAGAATTGTGACAAGGGGTGGTTTTAAAACTACAGTAATTGTGTCAGTCAGTTTAAAGCTTTTAGAATGTCTGGTCTTTGTGGAATGGAGGAAGCTGACAGAAAAGCAGGCCAGCTCTCTGATTTTATCTGTCTTATCATGTAGTTTAACTGGAGCAAGTCACAGTGACCGCATTGCCAGGCCAACAGCCAATTATCCAAACCTCATGCACACAAACGCACCAGTGTGGCTCATTCTTTGTTGAAATGAGTTGGAGGGAAAGGATGAAAAGGGCCAGTGCACTAAAATTCCCTACATAGCCTATGGCCAGTTGTCAGCACAAAAAGTCTCTACAATCAGTTTGTCTTCACAATGCAGAGAAGAATTGATAGTAGAAGAGGCAAATGGAAATGCTAACATGTTTATCCATGAGGATAGAGTTGAGTTTTCTTCAGTAGTATAGTATGAGAAAAGACTCCGATACCACTTCAAGTGCAGGATCGAAAATTAGTGTGTACACAAGTTTATGCAACGGTTCAATAGCCTGTCATTCATGTCTTTGTTATTTCTGTATTAATTTATGTTAAAATATGACCCTGTTTCTTCCAGCAACATCCTGTAAATGAATGCAACCAAACAGATTTTTACTGCACAAGTAGCCAATATCGACAGATGTCAAGCAACTTCTGAACTTGATGCATGTTAATGACATAACATTCTTACAGGGTAGGTAGTACACAGATGGTAAAAATAATAATATGTATGTTTGTTGCACTGGTATTGTATGAAAGCATATTCCACACCATACAAATAAAAATAGATCAGTATCATGTTTTAACATAAGTTTATAGTCAAAACAACTAAAGTTTCATATTGTAACGGGATATTTTTACATAATAACATATTTTCTTTTTTTTCAGTGTACAAATGTGTCATGTTGTAACTTGGTACTTTTATTGTTATAACAATATCATTTTTATATTGTTGAACATAAAACTTATCACTTTATAATGTAATTATTCATAGTCATAACAATAAACTTACCAAGTAATAAAGTGAAACTTTTCTTGTTATAACAATGTACCTTTATATATCGTTCAAACATGAAACATATCACGTTATAATTTCTTGTTATAAAAATATACTTATCACATTATAACAAGTTTGTTGTTATAACAATACATTATCACATTATAACAAGAACTCACTACATTGTTACATAATAAGCAGATTGTTATAACAAAAGATTATCACATTATAACATAAGTTTCATGTTTTAACAATACAATTGGTAAATTGTTATAACAATAAAAACTTCAATATAAAACGTGATAAGTTTGTTGTTATAACAATACACCTCCAAGTTAAAATGTGATTCTGATCCATTTTTAATTTTATGAAGTGGCAGCAGTATGCTTCCGTAATACTGAGTTGGTATCGGGAAGTGAAACAAGGTGTTAGGGGAACTCTAAAGTAAAGTTTCCTTTTAGTTTGACAAATCTGACCACTTTCAAGTAATGAAAAATACTATTTGAATACCTTTTTAATTGGTTGTCTGGCTAGAACTTTTTGTGTAGCGACTTAATTGGTGCCTGTTTAATTTCCCATTGTTTCTGTGAGACTAGGCTGGGTCGGTTTCCAGTTTTACTGGTCCGATCCGGTCCAGTGTACAAGCATGTGTTATTATGTGAGATTCTGGCAAATTGAAAGAACATAGAAGAACTACATATACTGATACCCAATGGCCCGACAACACACATAAACCTTACTCGTCTTGCATTAACAACAAGCAAAAAAACGGTGTAATTAATATATTATGATGTATGATTATTAGGGATGCCACAATACAGCCAGCCCACGATTCCTCACACTCTGCTCCTTAACTCTGTAGACCAAAAGTTGATGATGATTTGTTCGCAGTGAGGTTTTTGAGATTGGTCAAATCATTTTTTGGTTTTATTTAGCTGAAAATACTTAAGTAGTCCAAAGTTAAAAAGCTCCTACTTTAAAAGTGCAGCCTGTGTCAGGTTGACCTTTTTGGTAGTGAACATCTTGTTATGTCGAAGTAGGAAAATCAGATGTGTCAATGATTAAATGATAATGGCTGAATTTCATTTAGCCGCTCTAGTTTCTGATTCCTGTTATTGTAGGTGCGAGCTCACTGTCACGTTGTCATGACTAAAACCGGTTCATTCTCCCAAACAGATACTACAAATGCATTGTTTTTCTGTTTTTACTACTTTTTTTCTGGATTTTGCTTTGGGGACACAATTCAATTCACAGATAAAACTGACCTTATATCACTTTGCATTTGTGACGGCACTGTTGCAAAAGCTTAGAGTTACAGGATATCTGCAAGACACCCTGCTTTCTAATAGTTAAATTTATGTTATGCGGAGACCGAATAGACTGTAGCACACTTTCTGATGTAAAAGGTATAAAATGGTCATTACTGGTGAATTGCAAAGAAAAGAGCCCTCATTAATTTTAATATTTATTCTTGTGCTTTACCTACTTTTCCATTTCGATGAACTTAAATGCCTTGCCCTTTGAAAACAGTCCATGTATGAAGTTTCAAATTATTTTTCCATCAATTTCACTTCAATGTTCAAGAGTTAATATAAAGCTAGTGTGTGCTGGGTGAAAAAAGTGGGGGGGTAGGGTGTCTTACTTTAAAAAAATTTGAGCTCTTTATATTTTCCTCAATATACCTTAACCAACAATTCTTACCATCTGGTGGCTCATTTGTGTGAGGGCAGTGAGCAGACCCTGAATGTCTCAGTTCCCATCACAGAGGGGCTTGCTCAGAGCTCAGCCACCAAGGACAGTATAATGGCTTCCTGTCTCGCAGTCGCTGTGTCATCAGTTCTAGCAGGCAGATGGCCTGACAGCTTACTTTCGCTGACCAGCCATCCATTGCTCTCTCCCTGTCTCTCTTTCACTCCCAATTATCCCCCTGTGTACTCCATACCTCCATTAACCTACCAGGATCCTTTGTTTTCTTAATACAATAAACATGTACATATCATTTTTGTGCTCTATTGAACTTTAAAGCTGCAGTTTTCTGGACATCACATAAGTAATAAAGGTTATTTTGGTCATTAGAATAAAATACAGACATGAATTTATTCCATGTATAATCTCTGCATGCTGACACTTTTCCCCTGGGTGATGCATAATTGAGTGGACTGATCTGAAATCATTTATCTGTTCGCCTCTGTCTTAATTTGTCTTTTTTTTATGATTTGTAAGCATGGCCCCACAGATTTGACACAAACCCAAGTGCATGCACCCAAACTCTTTGGCATGGAATCATGCATCTTTAGCTCCCCCTTGTGGTATCTTTTAATTATAATCCCTCAAATGTGTTAGCTGTCTTAGGGCAGGCTTTACATTTAATGTATAATGGGAAAAATGTAAGATTTTTTTTTTTTTGTATTTATTTTGTTTGTGGCTTGGAACCTGGTTCATCCCTAAATCATGAGAGAAAAAACCCCAAAGATGTCAGCTGTCAGCTGTCAGCTGTTAACTTTGGGTGTCTGTTGTTAAAATTCTCACAGTAACAGCCTATACATTACTTGCAAAACATCTTCCTCTCCTTGATCCCTTCAAAGCGTTTTTTTTTTCTTTCAAACTTTAGTTTACCAAAAACAAAATCAATGTCTTAGGATCTGTCAAAGTTTCTTTACTGTCAAGCTACAGAAGTGCAGCCAAAAAAGCCTTTTTTTGTATTTGCAGAATAGATGTGGGAACCCTAGCCTGCTTATTCAAGATTCCACTTGAGTTTTTAAAATACATGTATTTATATATATATTTTCCTTTTTAACTTTGGGGTACCAGAAACAGAGCATCTATAACCCAAAAAAACACTTAAAATGGTGCAAGAGTCACTGTTGAACTGAACTGTGATATTCTGTACTGGAGTGAAACATGGCAAATTCAAAATGGACTCTCCTCCTGTCTTTATTCTGTTAGTCTGGAGATGTTGTATCTGGGGGGGAACCTCATCTCAGCCATTCCTCCAGAAGTGGCCAACCTGCCTTACCTCAGCTACCTGGTTCTATGTGACAACCGCATCCAAAGTGTCCCCCCACAGCTTACCAGGTAACTGCACATGCACCAACAGTATCTTACTAGTGTGGCTTCCAGTTAAACCTTATCCTTAGAGGCATAAAAGCTAAACATGTACGTTCCCTTTGTCCTGTCTTATGGATGACAACATCCTAAAATAACTCTCTGTCTTGCTCCAGGCTCCACTCACTGAGATCTTTAAGTCTCCACAACAACTTGCTCACCTACCTGCCGAGGGAGATCCTCAGTCTGGTGCAATTGCAAGAGCTCAGTCTTCGTGGCAACCCTCTGGTGGTGCGCTTTGTCAAGGAGATGACCTACGACCCTCCGTCACTGCTAGAGTTGGCAGGACGTACCATTAAGAGCCGAAACATTCCCTACTTCCCCCGTGACCTGCCTGCGAACCTGCTTCGCTACTTAGACCTGGCCAGCAAGTGTCCCAACCCCAAGTGTGCCGGTAAGATGCTGTTTTCACAGTGGTTTGTTGAGTATGCTGTTGTGATGTTTCCACAGATAATGTGAAAATACTTGAGTTCTCAACCTTATTGGTTTGTTGCTCCTTAAAATGAGGCATTATCTGCTTCTGACCCCTCAATACCATGTGCATACCTCTGTGTATTTTAACAGATTGTAGAGGTAAAAAAAACATCCAGGATTTATCTGAAAAACAGGAAAGATTGGAGGATCTTATCATTGACTAAGCATAACTTTGTGTAGCAGAAATATGTTTATCAATTTTTTTAGATCTGGTGTCCCCTTATTTAAGTCTTGTAACACATTGTGGGGGTCCTGATCCTCAGGTTGAGAACCACTCTAATAACAAAACCCATGTTTGTTTTTTTCCTTCTACTGTTTCCTGCCTGATCGTTCAGTCTTGCTTACATCTGAATTTACGATGGCGTTGTGTAAAGTACGATTTTATAACAATGCAGGTCACTAACCTTCTAATTGTGGCTTTGTTTTTCCTGCCACCTTCAACTTTCTCCAGGTGTCTACTTCGATTCCTGTGTGCGCCACATCAAATTTGTGGACTTCTGTGGAAAGTACCGGCTGCCCCTCATGCACTACCTGTGCTCCCCAGAGTGCACCTCTCCCTGCAGCTCCAACTCGCAGAGCGATGCCGACTCGGAGGACGAGAGCAGCGTGCCGGCTTACCGCCTGCAGAGGGTACTCCTGGGATAGTGCTGCACGGGGGAACCTCAGACCTTCCGGCAAAGCCTGACCTTGTTAGCCTGTCACTGTGTCCAACAGTTTTAAAAAGAAGTACTTGGCTCAGACACATTAACACTCATGCGCACACACACATACACACAACACAGAAACACACACACTGATGCTGTTTTCCTGACACTGGCTGTATGTTTAGGTTTCTTCCTGCTGTGGCCTTAAAAAAAACATGCTTTTGGAAAGGAAACCGTTCCTTCTCTCTCCACACGTCAGTTTACATGAGTTTAGCAAACCTCATATTTTCAGTCATGAGCATTAGGTCTAACAGTCAACATAGGGGGGCAGTAAAACACAGTAAAAACTGGAGGAGCTGCATGATTCTTTTCTTTTTCAGGGCTGCACATTTTATCTTTCATACCACATTTGGTGCTTTTTTTTGTAGCTACAGCACATTATTCTGTAAATTCTGAGAGTTTAGACATGAACAATGCAAATTATGCCCAAGTGCTGATGATACACAATGAGCTTTTGCTTAATTTTCTCTGATCAGGTGGGCATTAAAGCTGCTGTGCCAACTAGGAAAGAAGTCTAGGATTTTTGAAGTATTTCAGCAGATACTGAGTTTTACTCTACACATTCTAAATTGACCGACCATGGTGTGAGAGATGGTGTTATTTACACTGTGTGTGTGTGGGGGGGGTCCTGCTGGGCAAAGGTCTCGTGCATTCGAGCTGCCTTACACAATACTACTTACACAAGTAGAATCCTGAAAAAAGTTGCCATGATGGCACAGTTGCTCAGAATTAACCCAGCATATGGGTTATGTGACCGTGTGGAAGAAAGCTCGTCCAGGCTTACTCACAGGAAGTGGATGTGGGGTGGACCAGGGGAAACCGTTCAGTGTGCTAACGCAGAAACAATAGCTATTGAGCAAAACACAGTGGCAGCCTTCGCGTTTATGTTGAAGGCCGTCGGTTCTCTCTGAGAATAAAAAAATAGATGTGTGTGAAAGGAGAACACGGCTAGAGATAGTTTTTATTTCTCCAAACTGGTTCTTGTGAAGGCAGAAGCTCCTCCATTTTAACAGGAAATGACTGGTTACATCTCTTGTTTGGGCACTTTAACACCCCCCCAGAACATTTGTGTCCATTAGTGAAGAGGAAAACCTCCTGCTGGCTTATCAGTAGACCTTAGTGTTTAGAACAGAAGAACGCTCCTCTATGTTACAGTAACACCTATTCTAGAGCATTTAAGTGCCTTACTAATGGTGACTTCTAACACATGGAAAACGAGGATGAGGAAATGTGATATGCACCCTAAAATGTGACAAGATTAATATTATGAATTCTTGAGTCCTTTTTGAGTAATTTTTGTACTCGTTAGCTTACAGTAGTGAGAAAGAGAAAAAGTAACCTTGTTTTAACTAAAGGACCTGCTTTTATAGAAATCCTTTTTCAAATGTAAAACACACTTCGTATTGAAATGACCTGCAGAATAGATGGCACTTAAGCAGGAAATATATTGAGATATATTAATTGTATGTACTTGTAACCCTATGCAGACACTATAAGTAGACTGTACAGTATAATAACACAAATAAAGACTGATTGTAACATCTTTAAAATGTCTTTGTATTGTGACCTTTTTTATTTGATCAAAGTATGTGGTCATCTAGAATGACAGCTTGGGATATGTAGATAATATTTTTATTTTACTGGTTCCGCTGTGTTAAAGTATTTTTTAATACAGTGACTAAAATGTAAGATAAAATGTGTTTTTGTGCACAAAATATGAACAACGCTCAACGATTGTGAGTTTTGAGCGTTTGTGTGCATGTTTACGTGAACCAATCTGACCATTTTGCAGTTTGAATGTGTCCAGGTTTCATTTGCATATGAAGGTGAGTTCATTCTGGAGGCTGAATACCGAGGGACCTTTTCAGCAACTTAGAGCCGAGAGATGCCAGGGCGAGTGCATTCTGCCTCACACAATCTGCTAATCCCTTAATGTCACCTGCCAAGAGCCGCTGGCTACTTTGTTTCCCCTCCTCTCGTCCCTTTTCACGCTTTCTGTTCCTATCTCGCCGTCTCAGTCAATTTCTTTTCACCTCACTGTTTTCTTTCAGCCTGGCTGGCAAGAATGATGCTTTGAGTTGCACATATTTTGTTTGTTTTGAATGGTCTTTGAACAGGTCACAGCTGGGTTCCAGTGTTTTTGCTGTGTCTTTTTCACCATCTTTCAAACACGTGCACATAGGACCCATCTACCCGCAGCAGGGACCTAGGAAACTGTAGCACATTGTGTGGAGTTATGTTACATCTACGGCTTGTGTGTATAGTGTGCCTACACACTGCATGCTGCTTTGTACATGAGACAGTACGCTGTCACAAATGCAACCCGAGATGCCACCGTGAGACTGGAAGCACTGAGGTGTGACTGGCAGATGAGAAGGGTAGCTGTCATCAAGTCGGAGGAGTTAAATCAACTTGTGTCAAAGTTACATTTGAAGTCATAGAAACGTATTATGAAGTCTTGAATTTTGGCCTTGAAAACTCGCTTTTTGAATGGGGCTCAAAGAGGATACTGTCTCTGCTTATCTGCCTTTTGCAACACTGCAAGGCAAATGTCTCAGCATGGTCATACTTATACACCTTGTTGCCATCAATAAGTGTTAAATCCATCCTAATAATTATTTGGTTGCTAAATTTTGCAGAGGGGACCAGTCGCTCTTCCATGAGAGTGCCTACACCATACGTACAGTATTGCAGGTAATCAACAGATCAAAGAGGAAAGAGCTTTGACATATTGAACTTTTGATACTCTAAGCCTCTTATCGTCTTCAGTCAGAGACATACCTGCTCATATCAGCACACAGTAAAGCCAGTGTGCGTAAACATACATGCCAGACCTCACACATGACAGGTTACAGGTTTATACTCAGAGCCTGCACACACAACCGCGATCCTTGCAACAATCGGACGTTGTCTTCAGCGATAAACTGCTAATCCTGCAGGAAGAATGTCAGGTTGAGGCCCACAGCAAGCAGGAGGTGGTGGAGGTTGTTCCAGGGGAAAGAGGTCAACTGCTGCTGTGTGACATTTTTTTGATTGCTATGATGAATGACCTCTTGACCCAACATCATTTCCTTGTTGATTCATTTAAAGACTTTGCCACACCTCTTATAATAATTTTGCAATGTAAGAAAATGTTGCTCCAGCTGTGCATAGAGACTTTTTTTTAACAATATGTAGCAATTAAGTGTCATTTAAACATTTACTTCTCAGGTGCTGATTCCTCCTTCAGTGGCTCCATCTTGCCATCACAATAAAACATGTCTAATGGGCCACTGTAGTAAGATAGCAGGAAAGAAATGTGTGGGGAGAGGCGGAGACCAGAATTTAGCAAGAGATGTTGTTGTTAAATGTTACCTGTCACAGAACCTCAGCCTCTGTGACACACACTCATTTTTAACTGATAATGTCATACTCAAAGTTTGACAAAACAGACAAAGAAATCCTATCGACTAGTTTCTCTGACTTTGATTACATCTTGCTGCTCAATAGTCATGGCCACAAAAAACTCCCTCCATTGAGGAGCAGCACAGAACGCAGTTGAAAGGTGCAGAAAAAGCTATAAAGAAGCTGCTGAGTGAAGTGCCTTTCTTTGTCAGACCACTCTTAGAAGTCCTAAAAAAAGTAGTAGCAGGACCTTGATTTATTTTTTAATTTTTTAAAATTTTGTTGGTCATACCACTGTTGAAGGTTCGGAACAAAGTTCGTCAGCATGCTTTGTTTTCATCAGGCTAGTCTTGAAGTTCTGGGAAGGGATAGTATGTGGCCCTTGAGTTGAGATTTTTTGTCAACCACGGTGGAAAGTTGTAGTTCCAACTGATTTAAAGATCTAAAGTCAATTCTTTTTTGTCAAACTACTGTTTAAAGTTACAAAGTGACGTTGAGTTTTTTTCTGTTATCCAAGTGGATGAATTAACTTTCATGCTCAAGTCACTGTTTTGATAGGAAAACAAAGACTTACATAGGCTATTGTTATAACCTTTTTTGTATTTTAAATTTGATTTAATTAATATGTTGTATATTTTAAAGTATAAATTATCTAAAATCACACTGCACACTACACGAACAGCATGCAACCACAGACAAAATTAGCAGCTAGCTAATGGACATAGCTAGGTGTTAGCAGCAAGTGAGCCTAATATTTTGTTCAGATGTTGATGGAGATCAAACCAAAGGTAAAATGGCAGTAAATGTTGTCATTTGGAGACCCCAAAATGCAAATAAATGCACATTTTTCTCTTTGTCTTTTGGACATATAAGTAGTTTGTCATATTCATAATGTCGACGTTGTGTCTCCAGCTTGTTGCACTGTTTCCAAGTGGCCAAAAGCTCAGCTATTATGAGCATTAAAGTGAGATATTGTTATTTGTATTCAGTTCCGGTGTAAGATGCAAAACCTAATATTTGCTTATTTCCACACGAACACCCTTTAAACCAGTTTAAACTCATCCTCTGTCAATTCTTGCATCATCAGTTGCTATGCTGCTTTTTCAATACTTAAACTAGGAATTTTGACAACAGAGTTGAGTGAATAGACTAATGCTTTTGACCCACATTTATCGTGATCAATGCCTTCAGCAGAACCACCATGACTGGAACCTGCTGGGGAGCTTTGATCCTGCTAATCCACGTCCATGGCAACACAGCAGGAGGAGCTACAGCGCTCCAGAGAGGGATTTGTCTCTGGGTATGTTTGTGGGCAAACCTGGGCATGTCACAGGACAATGCATTTCCACCCACGCAGTCTTAATCACTACAGG
>JAQLOL010000005.1:10338477-10350555 GCA_029783665.1 Naso thynnoides | reverse complement strand
GGAGCTCCTTTGATTGGTGAAGATCTGAATCGGCGGTGTAAATCCCACGTCACGCCTTTCTCTCCTCCTCCTTTCTCTCTCACGCCTTCTCTCCTCCGTCCTTCCCACTTGCGCCGGTAGGAAGGACAGGTGGAGTGCCTGCGCCGGGCTGCGCCAGACTGCGCCGTTCACGAAACTTGCAAATGCGCCTGGACACACCCTGTTGGTGTTTTCTATCCATTGACTCATAAAAAAATATATTACAACTCTACGTAAAGTTAAGGGTTAACCTTAACTCTAACCCTTTTGATGTAATGCATTCCCGTAACCACTTACCTCAATCTGAACCTTTACCTCTGGCCTAATTCCAACCCCAACGCTAAAACTGAGTCTCAAGCCTCAAACAGCCATTGAAACTGACGGGGTCCAGCATTTTGATTTTGGTCCCCACGCAGCTGACAAACCTCAGAAGTGTAGTGGGCTCCTAGTTCTTGTACCCCACAAATATAGTAAAACAAAACACACACGCACACACACTCATGTGTGGGAATAACTTGGCTGATTAGCTCAAGCAGCTGTAGCCAGTGTGTGTGATCCTGGAGAGAATGGTCTTACCCTCCTACACAGGCAGACAGGAAACACACACACAGATGCACACATGCACACATTTACACACCCACATGAGCACTCTTTGGTTTTGTTTTTTGGGGTGAGGCAGCTGGCCAAGAACAACGAGCGGCCTGTTTAGCATTTCAAAGCTGTCCCTCTCTCTCTCTCTCTCTCTCTCTGTCTCTGTCTGTCTGTCTCTCTCTCCCTCTTTTCTCCCCCTTTCCATTCTGTCTCTCTAACACATTTTGCATCTCATGATGGGAACAAAAGGAACTAATTAGACTCTCTGGTTCCAAATAAAACAGACTTGTAGACAAGACAAGAAGCATCAAAATCACTGAGGGTTTAAAAAGGGACTGAGATTTGAGGGGAAGAGAAGACGATCATTCTCTGCCCAGTGCATTGAGAGTATGCAGTGTGGTGGCCCTGTGGATGACATACTGCTCTGATATCTAAAATCTGTGCACCTACATTGTGTCTGGTCACAAACCTCCCTGGTATCTTGATCTAAGCATTGCTTCCTCAAATGCCCCTGTGTCAGCAGTGACATTCCTGTGACTAAATGTTCCAGTGATGCAGTGAAGAGTTATCTCATCAACCTTGCATCAGTGGTAGAACACTTAGCACTTTGCATTAATGTGTTTGTGTGTGTGTGTTAGGCTTGGGTGATATCCAGAATTTATTTGACAATATTGTCCCACCCAGATATTGCATTAGACAATAATATTGAGGCCAATATCTCCTGCTTTAAACCTAAAATACTGCCAAATTGGTGAGCTGGTGTTGTTCGAAGCCAAGTCTGTGTATTAAAGCAGTATATGCATGCCTACGTCCAACTAATTAGCATATGATAACCTCTACTCTTCATCGAATAGTGTCACGTGTTGCCTCCACCGCCACAGCATCTCTACATGCATTTTCTTTTCAAAATAAAACCCCGAAGATGCTGCAACAGCTGTTCATATTGTGAAAAATATCACAAATGATGGCACATATTGCCATATTCGATAATGTCTAATATTAGTCCAGGCCCTGTGTGTGTGTGTGTGAGTATGTGTCTTTGTGTGCACCTGCACGCATTAACACAGCAAAGCCCAGTCCATTAGCAAATGTAGCAAATCTCTTTCTTCATTCCTTAGAAATGTCAGTTTTTTGCTCTGCAGACCACCTTACTTATGTTCCATGCATTTATATTTTGATAGCTAATATGTCACGACCAGCATACTGTAACTGTCATGACAATTTGTACACTTTGACAGTTTGAAATGGAGCACGACAGATAGGCCTACTTGATTTTTTTCAAGATAGTATTCTTACACATTGAATCCACACATTGAACTGTTTGGGGTTTTTTGTGCAACAATGCCTGAAATGTCACAACTAAACACTTGTAACAAAGTTATGAAATTAATGCAGGATATTTTGCAGTTTGCACTTTATCATCCAAAATGACATTGGTGTGTCAAAACAGTAAGCTTGACTTTGTTGTGTAACTCTTGTAAGTATACATTACCTCAGGCATCCCTTTCTGCGTTGTGTTCTTTAAAAAAAAACCAAAAGATTTCATATAGTTTCAGATCTGATAACATATAGCTGATATTAATATATCTACGATAGGCCAGTATTTTATCGTCTGGACCATGTATTGGCCACGCTCTTGTTCAAAATGACTAAAAGTAATATCCGAATAATCAGTATTTGAAGACACTGTGTGAGTGATAATTTTATGATTGGCATTGCCGAGAAGCTCAAACATGAGTACATGCATATGATTGTACTGTATATGTAAAGATATTCCAACACGATTTTTTCCTGTCTTACAGTGATTTCTTCAACCGAACTTTGTATATTGTCTGAAAAAAGTAACAGTTAGAAACCAGAGCTTTCAAAAAATACTTGCCTTTTGTATAAAGTTATGCTTATACATTTTGGTAGCGGTGACAGAAGTGGTCACTCAGAGCCGAAGCAAGTATCCCGTAGCTGCTCAACACTGGTGTTGTTTTTAGCTTCATTGTTTCATGTTTGTCGTATATTCAATTGTGCCCTGAACTAGTCTGGTGACCCAAATTGACTATTGATGCTTCTGGCTAAAAGTTGCAACAGCTGTCTCTTCTCTGGCACTCTGTAGCTGAGTGATACAGCATATGCACATGAAATCATGCTCTGTGAAGTGTCACAAAAATTCTATTCCTGTGCGACTTTCTGTAGCAGCTATGGCAATGCTGTAAGCTCATATTACAAGGTGTTTGTGCTTAGGACTTTGGTAGTTTGAGTATATCTCTGACGGGGGCCAAGAGACATTTTTAACATGTCATTTTCTTATAGTTAACTAGTAATTCTTGTAATTAAAGCAATGGAAATGTTATTCTAGGTTAAAAACAGAGATTGTGGTTCTTACAGTTTTCTAACAGAATGAAAATGCGGAAAAATCTGTGTGAGGATTGATAAAATTTTTAGGCTATACGATGCTTCACCACAGGCCACCAATCAGGCAGTTAAAGTGCAAAAAAAGCCATTTCAAGTGTAATCTGAGTGCTTGGTCATTCCCTATTTGTCTCACTTAGTGTCATATGTGTCTTTGTCTGTTATTTTTGTCTGTGTTGGACCTCGTTTGGATCTGCACCACAATCTGTATGAAAATCAATAACCTTGCCGGCATATAAGCTCAGCGAGCATACGTATGAAAATTTACAAGACTAGTAAATCTCTGCACTCTGTGTTACCGACTCAGTAAAAAAAAAAACAAAAACACAACGGACTCAGACTTCCCATGCAGAGGTTAATAAATGAATCATTTTTGCTCACATTTTAGTCACATGCTGATAGTTTCCCAGAATTCAGCGTTGGACGGTTGCTTTGTCCTCATACAGACAGAACAGTGGCAGTGAAGTTTTTATGAAATTACACCATGAGCTGGAAAAGTCACGGTTGTTATTAAGCAGCGCTAATCCACCCATCAACGTGATTTTGTACCCAGTGTGAGCTGTTAAAATGTGTTTGACTGTATTAGCAACTCAGCTAAAATTAGACAAATTTAACAGATATTTAGACTCTCATAGTTGCATTGGTCTCTGGGCTCATGGACCTGTTTCTCCTGCACTCTGTGTGAAAGAGGGAGCAGGGCTGTGCAGGAAATTGATTTTAAATCAAAATCTGGATTAATTTGTTTGGACAATGTTTAAAAATGAAATTCGTGAAAATTGATTTTCCCTTTAACTAGGGTAAATACGGTAGCCTGTGGCTGTCTCTCAGCTCTGGGCTCTTATTTTTTATAAGTGAAGTTTGGTGAAAGTTAGGCTGGCACTTTATTAATCTGAAATTGGGGGATTCATCTTTGTTTGATCAAACCTTTATTTTTTAAAAAAATTTTGGTTTGGTTAATAAGTTTGCGCTTAATTCCCAACAGGGAAATTCTTATTTGTTTGAAATAAAAACAACATATTTAAAATCATTCCTTCGTCTTTTGTAGTTTAAAAAAAAAGGATTAAAATTGAAAATCGAATTTCATCAGAAAAAATGTATAATTTTATTGTTTTGCAATTACGCCAGCCCTTCTAGAGGGGAGTTTTAAAGGGGAGGGTGGAAGGTGGGAGGATGTAGTTCAATGGGTTTTGTGGACGTTTTGGGGTTAATTGGAGATCTGTCAGAGATTGGCTGTCAGGAGATGGCGCACACGTTTGCGGCACAAGACTCGCTCTTGCCTGTTGGCTGTTGACCTGCCAGGTAATGTGAATTTTGCCCCTTGACACTTTTTTGGAGGAGGAGAAAGAGGAGGAGGGGGGAGGCAGATGGAGAGAAACAACTCACTTACCAGAGAAGAGAAAAGCATGAAGGGGAGGAAAGGGCATGTGAAAGCAGATTCTGATACACATTAAGTGCATTAGCATCAGATAGAGAGTCTTATTAGCTGATAATAATCTGAAGTATTGCATTGGTTCTTTCTGCACACCACTGCTCCTGAGTCTGTCTTATCTGGCTGTGATGGTTTCAGGTAGCTTGGCTGAATGTATGATAATCCTGGTTTAATGCACTGATTTGGACAAATCCATCCATGCTCCCTGATGCAAAAACAATGATCTATGGCATTTAAACAGGCAAATACAAAATTCAAGTTCAACTTCTTTCTGTCTGTAGCTTGTGGAATTGTGTATTCACTCATACTACTAAACTGTTCAGTATACCAAAGAAAGATTTAGTCTCCCACTACATTTTTTTGTCAAAGGCAGTATGCCTACAATGCCAGGATATCCTAACACATGATCCTGTTTTGCAGTAATGCAAGCCAGCATGTTCTCGTGGTTTTTCTTACCCATAATCCTCTGTACATAAAAAAGGCATCACATCTGCTAGCCACGACTGCTTCCAAGTTGCATACTTTTTCTTTTGACCTCAATTTCCATGTTACCGACTGCAAGAGTAATGTTATGTTTGAGTAGTATACCCCAAATTGTATGCACACTGCATGCAGCAGTACAGACTTTGTAAGGCCAGCTGCAGTAAAAGTAAGAACTAAGAAGAAACAGTATATGTTTGGAAATGTAGCCTAGCTATTTAATATATATGTCTTACCACTCAAATAACGCTATCACGCCGACACGGCTCCGGCATGGTGCCAGTGCCGTTCAGAACCTTGGTGCTTGTTGGTGAACCAGCCCTTGCTCAGACTGGTTTAAATGGAACCAAGCCCCCCCCCATCATCAATGGAGGCCATTGCTCAAAGCACAAGGCAGGCAGAGGTAAACACAACAGTGTCAACATGGTGGAGCACATTGATTATCTGCGAGCAGTCCTTCTGTTAAATCAGATATATCCCATATCGCCACCAAGCATTTGGTTTCTTCGGCAGACCACTGAACACTTTTCTTCATCGTAGCCATTGTCTTTGCTTCCTTCTTCGTCTTTTCCGTCTCCTTTTAGCATTAGTCTCTTCCTCACTGCTGATAAGGTACACCCACTGAATATGTCACTGAATATGTCACGGTTCGTGAGGAAAAAAACAGCTATTTTTTTTGGTTCCCATGCGTCCAACTTTTTAGGTTCCGAACCTAAAAAGTTCTCGGCGTGAACGCTGTGGCCAGTTCAAAATTAGATTCGGGAACCGGCGCCATGTTGGAGCCGTGTCAGTGTGAAAGCGCAAAAAGTAAACCTAAACACTACAAACTGATCACTACAGCAGCAGCTGCTGACCGCTGGGAAGTACTGCTGAAACAAACGGAGGTGGAGTTGGGATAAGTTGTTCTGTCTCTCCTAACCAAAGGTGACGTCAGCAGACATTCAAATTTGCAACCTCACAAGACAAAATGAAAGGGACAGTTTTTTTTTTGTTTTTTTTTAAATGTGGAGTTGTATGAAGAACTAGTAAGTGTCTTACCTACCATAGATAACTATTAGCTCGCCCTCTGTGTGGAGGGAAGCAGTGTGGTGCACCAACAGGAAACAGAGCATAGTTTTGCTGTAAACAGTTCCAACAGCAACATGTCTTAAAGCCTCAAACAAGACCACCCACCTAAAACATAGATATCCCTCATGCGTATGCTACATTTTTAGAATTTTTGGCACTTTAAATTGCTGCCAGACAGTGGATTCATTTAGGATATGTCTGTAGTCCTCCACGACACAGCAGGGAGTCCAAAATAAATCGGCTGTCTGACAGCAATGTAAAGATCTAAAAATCTAAGCAAAGTGCAGTGAACACGTAAAGGGAGATATATTCTTTAGGTGCATGGTCTTGTCGATGGCTCGAAGATGTGTTGCTGTTGGTACCATTTATAGCAAAACTCTCTCGCTCTGTTTCCTGCCGGCGCACCATAGACACAGTGAGCTGATCATTATCTGCTGCAGGTAAGACACTGACTATGCATAAGTGCCTCATACAATCCCACATCAAAGAAACAAACTGTCCTGTTGACAAGAACACAGAAGTTAAATGCACAAGTGTGACTCTATGCAGTAATGACTACGAGCAAGAGAGAAATGTGCGAATGCTGCGTGAGGGCATCAGACCTCACCAAGGCCTTTTCACAGGAGACATTTTGATGTGTCAGTGTTGGGAAAGTGCAGGTGTAAATAATAAAAGGAATAATCGCTGAATCTCACTTAGCCGCTGCAAGTGTCAGAGTCTTGTTGTGCATGCTGAGTCATTGTCAGTAGGGATGACCACTGTATTCAAAAACGCTATTTGATTTCAAAACACAGACTCAGGTGATGATGATGATGATGAAGAGATATTTCCTGGGAAAACTTTCTGACGAAAGTTCTTGCCTGCATCTTCTATATGCCTGTTACTCTACTCTGCTCCTTTGTGCCATGGAAATTTTTGACTGCTCCTTGAATATCATTGTAAATTGAATATCTTTAGATTTTGCAAGGCTGGTTTGACACTAAAAGCAAATTGAAAATGCTGCCTTGGAAACTGACAGTTTTGGCTATAATGCTTCACATTACCTTATCTATCCAATCTTTTCTCAGTTCGTTCTCTCTTTTATGCCTGTAAGCACTGCGTCTCAAAGTACGGTGTTGAATCTATTCTGAGCATCTGCATTTCTCATGTCTCTCCGTTTTTTTGTCCTTAGGGGATAAAGATGGCAGCAAGGTAACAACAGTTGTGGCCACTCCAGGCCAAGGCCCTGACCGGCCACAGGAGGTGAGCTACACAGACACAAAGGTCATCGGCAACGGCTCGTTTGGCGTCGTCTACCAGGCGAAGCTCTGCGACTCTGGAGAGCTGGTGGCCATCAAGAAGGTCCTGCAAGACAAGAGGTTCAAGGTAAAACCTTCTCTCACAGTGTTTATTTCAGCTTACCCGACATTTTTCACTCGTCAGCTGAAAGTAAAAAAAACACAGAGAAAAGCAGCATGTATTTAAGATGAATATGCGCAAAAACTGTGCACTCTTGCTATCGTTTCTCAGGCTGTACCCACATTACTGCGTTTAAAATTTAAGACGGAGTCATAAAACACAAACGATCCCCTTCCATATGTGCGTTTTAAGCAGCTTTAATCTCCAGCCACTACGTGCCTTAAAACACATCTCACATGACCATTCAGTGTGCATGAAATGGTACTTATAATCACACAACACCTGCACATTCAGAGAATGTTTTCCCCCTTTTGTTATGTAGTCTGTGGAACTAGCAAGGAGTTGTTTTTTGTGTGTGCGCGCCGTCAATAGCTCCCAGGCATTGTGGCACACTGTACAAGCTGATATGAAGCTCGTTCACTTTGGGCTCTGTGCGCCGCGTTTTGATGTAATCTGGCTCCAGGAAGATAGTGATAGCCTTACAGACTTGTCAGATGATGACAGAAACAAACGTTCTCTGGAGTCTTCCCACAACCATAAGGTGACGTTATTACAGTGTGCAGGCCACCTTTGTGAAAACATCCATAGGTGCCTGCATTGTTGTTGTCGTTCCCTTCACATGCGGATGCATGTTTTTCCATTTAGGTTGATCAATGACAATCTGAAAGTTTTGTCGCTATTCCACTGGAGCTACAACTCTTTTGGTAAAGTTGTCCCACCAGGCTTGTACTTCCTGGTCTTACTCAAAAACCGGCAATCAATGTAGGGCTGATTGCGCTGCTGAACATTGGAGCTGTTGCAGTTTGCTGGAATAAAAGCTTGCCTCCTGCACATGTCAGCAGAAATAGCAAGATAAAAAGTAGATTTTACCAATAAAACAGCTACGAGCAGAGTCAACAAGGTCAGCAACATTTGTAAATCATTATCCATGTCGAAATAACGATATTACATCCATGATACATACAGACTAGTGTGGCATGTTTTCTTCCGGAAAATAGTAACATGACTTTGGTGTTATCAATCAGAGAGGGACAAGTCATGGCTTATACCTCCCAATCAAAAAACGAACACGGATGTCCTCACCAGCGTGTCCACACACCTCCGTTTCTGCCCATCCATAGTGAGAATCAGCGCCATGAGAGTCTTCAAAATAAAATGATGACAGCAGCGTCTCCAAACTGCTCCATTTTAGGGCTGCTAAGACTCCTGATTAGTGAGAATGCCAGGCTGAAACGTGGCAATATGAATGTGGCTTTAGTTTAAAATTGAGTGATGTGGATGAAGCCTTGAATCATCCTTTTGTGTTTTAACAGTGTAACCAAAGTAGAGATTTGTTGCATTAATGAATGTGAATGAGGAACTGTGAATGAGCCATGAATGGAGCGATCTTTCACAAGAACAGTGAGACCAGCAAAGCTGCGAAACAAGAGAAAAACAAAGGCAAAACATCTTAGCGTGCTGCAGTCTGCAAATTGTTCCTGTCGTGTGTATTTTCTTGCAGGAAGTGTGTGTGCGTGGTAGCAGTGGGCAGATCTTTTCTCTCACAGACAAACATGAAACCACTGATACTCAGTCATCTCTCAAGTTTAGTTCAGTTGCCATCGTGCGAACGTCATATTTCCTTCCAGGCAAAGCTCTGCTGGAATCTTCCTCTTGGGCTTTGAATAGATTTGACTGATGGCTTGTTGGGGAGGGCAGCGTCCCTGCTGCGAGCTCACAGCTCTTAGATAAAAGACCTGAGACTGCCAAGCCTGCAGGACAGCTGTTAAGATTCTCATTAAGTGTATGGACCTCAGAGTTAAGGGGTTATGAGTGCACAGTGTGACTGTCATATTGCTGGTCTTGGGTAACATCGGATAAGTGCTCTTATCATGGGTCAAAATTCTGCCTGATATTTAAGATGTATTAACTACATTTATTAGGTGCACCTAGCTTAATCTAGTCTTGCACAAGCCATCATTAAGTCCTGGCTTACAGTTTTCGGTATAATACAACATAATTCAGCTTCTCCGCAAACTTCAGCCTACAAAATGGCCACAAAGCTAACTCAACACTTCACTAAATTGTTTTAACAAGTGAACATTACATTCATTGCAGCGTTTTTGTGTTAGGCTTTATGTAATTTTGACATCTGTACTGAATACACTGATAACTAAGTGTGATTGAGGGATTGTTTCCATCTTTTTTTTTAATCAAGTGTATGTAAGCAGTTCCTTTTTAAATATAACAACTACAAGACAATTCCTAATTGTTTTTGTTATAGCTAACATTTTTGCATTTCTAAAAACCTTTGCCACAATGAATATATCGATGATATCCTCTTTTTTTAATGCCTTTCTGGCTGCGATAGCCGTGGATGGATGCATTCTTTTTTTCATGATGTTTGTCTGTTCAGTGTGTAACGGTATACAGTAGTCACAGCTTGGTCACATCTCTGTTTTAGATGACTCTGGCACAAAAATTTAATTAGAGCATCATCCTCCTTTCCCATCGTTGTTTTTGCTTCCTGACTCAGATGACAAAAACACTGTTGACACGTGCATGCGTCCATATGTCATAGGCCACCGTAGGTTATTAAGTAAGACAAAATGAGGTGCACAGGGTGTTTTACTTTTCTAAATTCAGTGATTCGCTGGCTTGTGTGACTTTCTGCGTGCGACTTGACAGAGCAAGCCTCTCCCTTGCTTGTGGCGGCTAAAACGGTGGATTTATTGTTTTGAGCGTGACACAACGTCCTCAAAATGACTAGTGTCACTAATAGAATTTAATCCACGCACTTTGAAAAGTTTAGAGAAGCCTCACAATTGAAAGATTTAAAAGAAGCAGGCGGGTCCACTACCAAAGCTCAATCAGCATGTGCCAAACTTGCTAAAGGCCCACCTCTGCTTAAGCTCTCCAGGTGGAACACGTGTATGTGAATTAATTCTGCGTAACGTTCATCAGTCTTCATACATTATACTCTGTATTCTCTGTACCATTTTGTGCGCTACATATTGTTGCAGTGTTACATCTTTACTGTCCGTCCACCTTCCCTATTCTTGTGAGCATGCTTTCCAACGAACACCTAGAGGGAATTTTAATTACATCTGGCAAAAACATCCAGCTGGGCTCAAAGGTCAGCTGATTAGAATTTGATGATCAAAGGTGACTGTGACATCATATAACACATTCCTGGCCATAACTCAAGAATTCACAGGTTAAATATGAGAGAATCTGACAAAAGTGTCTAATTATATAATGGACGATATTAAATATCCAAAAGTTCAAAGGTCAGCTTCAATGTGGCATCACAATGTTTTGCAGGTAACACTTTTCTTGGCTTTATTCAACACCGAAACTCAGAAACAGAGGAGTAGATGGTGACCATATTTCGAGTTTGGTCAGATGCTGAATTTTTGATGCTAATGGTGATTGCTGGTTTTCTGTGCTACCAGGTTAAAGGTCGACGTAAAGCATCAACATTTTAGAATTTTTAGCTTTCTTGCAGCAGCATCTATATTTGAAGCACTGTAGTCCACAAGGCGTGTTACTTTTGCTGATGTTAGGCTTCAGGTGATTGTCACTGCACCATGTGATGAAGCTCTTTGTCAGTCCTCTGTAGAAATAGTCTTTGAGTGTAGACAGCATATATTTTTTAACCTAAAATTATTCAATGGAATGATGCATGTCAGTGTAGGGATAACTTCCAATTTCAACAAATATAGGCTACTTAAAGAGGCCAAATTATGCTCATTTTAGGGGTTCATATTTTATTTGTGGTTACTGCCAGAGCAGGTTTCCGTGATTTGATGCTCAAAAGCAGAAGCAGTCCTGTTTTTTCCAGGATTTTTGCCTCTGTCTGAAACGCTCTGTTTTAGCTCCTATAGTGCCTCTAAGGGCTTACTCTGCTCGGATAGACCAGTTCAAACACACACCTTCCAGATGACCCTATAGAGAAGCCCAGCACACTGTGACTCACTCGTGGTCTGACATTTAAAAAAACTGATGAGAACGGAGCATTCAGAGCCATTAGAAACAGTCCACAGGGATTACTGCTACATACCTTTAGCTCATTATTTCATACTTTGGCATCATTTAAAACGGCAATCTGACTTCATAACATCATTTATAGGTTGAAAGAGACAGAAAAACATAATATGACCCCTTTAATATCTTTTATTACATTTCTTCAAAGTCCTCACAATAAATATTATCAGTCTGGACAGACATGGATGTAAACTGCAGCTTGACTGATTTGTAGAGGAATACAACTGTGATTCTGTCAATTCTCTTTGTACTCATTGTAATTTCTGAAGAACAAGCTTCTGCTTTGCGCTGTGGCTATAACTCTCCTCATCAATTATCCTGATGTGCTGTCTGTAATTTCTGTGAAAGGCCTATCTAGGCACAGGCGACACAAGCTAGCTTAAACTGTCAGTGCTCTTGTAGTTGCATTTATATTATCTGTCATCTACTTTGTTCCTCACAGGAGAGTCAGGGTGTGTTAGCGAGAGAGGCGGAGAGGAGGGATGGCAGGACAAGTCTAGGTGTGCCCTGTTGGATTGTGGACTGCCAACCTCGAGCTCCGTCTCCATCTCCTGTGAGAGTCACTGAAGTTTAGTCAAAGTTTAGTAAAATGTGTTTGCCTGTAGCGTTTTTTTTTTTTTTTTTTCCTGCCCTGGGACTGTTTTACTGAGCAGACCGGTTCAGCG
>JAQLOL010000005.1:10298192-10308499 GCA_029783665.1 Naso thynnoides | reverse complement strand
CAAAGACCAGCCCACAATATTTAGTATATTAGTAGTATTTTATTGTAGAGTTTAAGATCAAATTAAAGGGGAAGACACTTTTAAAGTTAAAAAAAAGGTAACACATTTTCTTATATCAAAAACGGTAACACATTTTCTTATATCTGAGCTCTCATGAGAACATTTAGTTTGTTTATATTTTTTTCAAAAAGCAATGGAATTAAAGTTTCAGAGGACTGCAAAACATCAATACATTTTCTAAAAGATGACAGCTTAACATTTTCAAACAATAAATTTCAGAAGCACTGTTAAAAAACAACAACAACAACAACTACAACAAAGAAGTAGTGCAAATAAATAACCCTTAAAGTGAATTCTCTATTTCCTCTCAGCAGCAAAACATCCCTTGGATGGTGATGAATCTTATACTTGGACCATCTCAGCGAAAGATGCGAATGCACTACATAAGTGTTTGCATTAATAATAGGGGTTTAATTAACCCATTAAACTGTGGACATTATGGAGTTTATACTTTTATCATATGAGTTGAACAGTGTAGACATCAGACTGCATCTCAGTGCACATTCATATATTTTTGCTATGTTACTCAGTTGGAGTGTGTCGCTGCTCTGCTTCCCTCCCTTCCTGCTCCACTCGGCTGAACATCTCATCGAGCACTTGTTTGGAAGCTCTTTCAGAGGGACAGGCTGACTGTGAGGCCTCCGGGGTCGAAGTAAAGATCCCAGAATGCTTTGCAGCTCCCTGAATCATACTCTTAGCGGCCTGCAAGTGTCTACGCTGCCTCTGGTGCACTGGGAGAGAGAAATCACGAGGTTAGGCCAGTGAGAAAAGCATCTGACATTAACTGTATTATTCAGTTTTTGTTATGTTTGCTTTTGTTTGGAAAGGGCGTCCATTTCTTTCAAGACATGTGACAGCTGAGTGAAAACAGAAGAAACTTCAGCAAGAAAATCTTCCAAACCTCTTTGTCTGACATTGATCTTCTGGACCTCTGGGATGAGGAAACTGTACACCAGCTCCGACACGATCTCCTCTGACTGAAGATTGTTGCGGCTACTCACACACACAAATGTACAAATGTTTTTTGTTTTTTACCCTTGGTTCTGATTCTCAGAATATAAAGCGTGAACAGATATGCTGAGGCTTCTATTACCTTATCTCCATGGCATAAGCAATGTCGCTGACCTCCTTTGCTCTCCTGCGGATCTCCTCTCTGGCCTGCTTGTCAGCTGTCTGCTCCATGCTCTCTAGGATGATGTCCTCCAAGAACATATCTACAGTTTCCTGGTGTACCTGCACCACCTATGACACAGTTTAAGGACAAACACGTGAAAACAGGTGCACCGCTCACACATAAACACACACATTATTATAACTTCAGACCATCTCCTACTTGTCTGAAGATCTCATCCTCTTCTCTGCGTCTTCGCTCCTCCACCTGTCTTCTTCCGCTCTCCTCGGCCTCTCTACGGCGACGGTCTCTCTCTGCCAGTAGAGTAAAAGCATGGATCCTGCGCTCTTCCTGGAGGTGAATCAGCTCTTTGGACAAGGTGTCGAACAGGTATTCGAGTTCTGCACCCACAGCTCCAGCCTGAGAAGCCTCCTTTACAGAGGTCTGGGTGGGGAGAGAGACGGTGCAATGAGACTGGAGTTTGTGAAAGTTTTTAATGTGAACGTGTCTGCGCGTTTCACCTCGCGTCTCTCTTTGTCTCTTTGTTTTTTCAGGGTCATCACGAGCTCTTTCTCCGCTCTCTGTAGTTCCTGCTCTTCCTTCTGCAGAGCGTGGACAGACCTCAGTTCCTTGATGAGCTCCCGATGATTCTCCTTTCCCTTAAACATCTAAACAACAGCAGCACACAGAAGAATAGGCGTGTTTTCACACGTTCAGACACATGCAAACATTTCTGGAGGCACACAAACACAGAATGTACCTCATATTGGATACTTCTTCCTCTCAGTAGTTTCTGCAAGTGTATGACTGCGAGCTCCAACTCCTCTTCCCCCTAATGAGGAACATATACATTAGTAAACAGAACACATCTGTCTACATGTTGGATGAACAAGGTCAGAGATGTGAGCTGACCTCAGGTGGCTCCTCCACTCTCGGGGTGACAGGACGAGGAACTGGCTTCTCCTTCTTGACAAGAAAACGAAGGGGCTTCTCTGCAGCTCGCTTTTTCTCCTCCTCCCTCAGGGCCTGTGGAGCCAAAATGAGTCATCAATGTGTGTTCAAAACTAAGGTGATATGCTTGATGTAATATATGTCTTTGTGCTTTACCTTGTATTTCTTCACCAGATCTTCCGCTCTGCTCACAGGGGGCTTGATCTCATCATCAATGTTGTTGATTTGGGATGTGGTCTTTTTAACTTTTGGCTTGAGAACTGAGGCCTCAAGCTTTTTCAAGCCTATAGTTGTCAAAAAGTTAAAAGTTACCTAATAATAAATAAGTACTACTGTCTTTGAGGTGCTGTTTTGAAAATTACCCACTTAATTTTATTTGTCAAAAGGCATTTAGATGCTGACCTTCATCTGTGTCGAAGTAATAGCTTTTCATCTCATTGTTGTAGGCGTTACTGTTGGTGAACGTGCCCATTTTGGGGGCACGTGTTTGAGAATCTGTGTAGTCTCTGACAATATTAGGTCGTTCCAGCTTCCCTTCCACATTTCTCCTCTTAGCTTCCAGTTTTCTCAGTGCTACAAACAAAACAATGACCAGACAGATGAGCAGAAGTGAAAAAAGCTTTAAAAATACATTTGCAATCAGCAGTAGTTGTCTCACCCCTGAGGTGGTCGTTGTTAATCTTGCGTAGCTTGGTCTCTTTCTCTTTTTGGTACTTAGAATGTATCTGGTCCAGTCTCTCATTTGTGACTTCTTTTTGGACCTCATCCCTCCGCCTCAAAAGGTCCTTCAGCACAGCAAGACGAGCGTTTTGTAATCTGGCCATCATGCGCAATACAGAAAGACAGGTTTAAAAACAGCAGGAACATCGAAGGGAAGCTTCACTAATACATCTTCACAGGCCAAGAACAGGATGTGTCCTGGATATCCTACTTTTTGAGACATGTATTAGCATGTATTATCATTTACACTAGAAATGACACTGATGGAAGAGGTAAGAGTGAACTAAAATACAGCAGTACAGCTGTAGCCAGAAATATGAAACAATAAGCTAAAAAAAAAAAAAAAGCAAAAAGGCTTTGTAGAGCTGCTGTGTCAGTCGACAATTCTTTCCCTTACAGGTAATACTGTAGTCCGTTGTGAATACACACAACATTGGCTGTAGCAGCTTTAAAACCAGTTTGGGTGAAATTTGAACATTTCCAACTTCGGTGTCCCCACTGGTATCATCACAAAAAGACCTCAACTCAAGTTCATCGACTGTGGTTTAATGAAAGGCACTTGGGATGGCAGATTGCTTGAGACATAATAAAGGGTAACTGCAGGTTTCAACAAGTTAAATTTAAGACTTTTTTTAAGACCACAGTGAATGCAATTTAAGACCCATGTCATGTCCACTGGTAAAAAAAAAAAGCATCAAGGATATAAATAAGAATATGAAGGAGTCCCAAACAGGCCTTTTACTCTGGAGATGAGGTCTCTCTTAATGAAGTCTGCCAGTCCAAATCACATGATGTAAGCCGTCTCATCCTTTCTCATGAAAAAAGTTTTAGCGATATCAGAGTCAGGGAACATGTTGGTAAACAGCTCACCGATGCCATCATTGCTGTTATATGAATGATGTCTAGCCACCATGTGTAGATCGCTCACCGGAGGAGTTGCAGAGTGTGTCGTGCTGGGGCCAGACTTTGAAGCTCACGCACCTGATGTGCGGCAATACTGGTCATTGGCCCTATTACGGCTTTGTGTTTTTCAGACTTTGCATGCAACTATAATGATTTTACACCCAATGTCCCAAGTTGCAGCGGGCTTCATATTGATTTTCAGCAGGCTTCAGCCATGCACTGTTGTCACTGTTCTCTAACCATCTATAATTAAACTTGCACTTACCTATCATATGCAAGTAACTGCAAGTAACACTGGGGTCTGTTTTTCTAAATAAACAATTACTAACACCGTCATTTCACACTTGCTTTGCATCATCCATTGTTTCTGTCATATTCAACTTCCTGCCTGGCCAGCTAAGCCCGCATACTGGGTATGCTGTGCTTCAATAAATTCTGAACAGGCTGCAATTAACAGTAGTGATTATTGGTTCCATGCTTGTTTGGTTTTTTAGTTTTGTTACAGTGTATTCTAAACATTTCTTAAAATAGAAGTGAGACTGAACATTGTAACTTTGTAAAAGTAATGTTAGTCAATTTTTGTTTAAGACCTGCAAAATTGTATTTAAGACTTAAAAGAGACAATTTATGACAATTTAAGCCCTAAAATGAAGATTTGGGGATTAGACTTTTTTAGCCTTTTTAAGACTCCGCACATACCCTGTAATAATACTTGTCTAAGACATATGCACTAAAGGTGGCTTAAATCTTTGTTGAACACTGCACAAACAACAGGTTATCAGCTTTTTTGCTGTTTGTGTGGGCTTGTTGCAGATGTGGCTCAATAGGTAGAGCGGGTTGTCTACCAATCAGAAATTTGGCGGTTCTATCTCCGGCTCCTCCAGTCTACATGTCGAAGTGTCCTTGGGTAAGATACTGAACCCCAAATTGCTCCCGATGGCTGCGCCACAATGAGCAGGTTGGCTCTTTGTACAGAGGTCACCTGCCCTTTGTGGGTGAATGCTGACTTGTGTTGTAAAGCACTTTGAGTAGTTGAAAAGACTAGAAAGGCGCTATATAAATACAGTCCATTTGTTGATATTCCATTGGTCCTTAGCGCAATGTTGCAGCTGTGTTTAACATTTGGTATTTATGCATCTAAGGCCAAGTTTACATGGGTGCAGCCCCACTAAAAATGGAAAGGTCTTTCCTTTGCGTCTTCAAAACATGTACATATTTACGTGAATAACAGAAAGCGCTGCAGTATGCATGCCTGGCCAGTAGTTGCCGTTGTAAGTTTGTAATGACGTGCCATTGGAGCTGGCGAAGTTATTAACTTCTTGTTGCTGCTAAGCCCTAAGCAGTCACAAATTAATGAAATTCAGCCATAGATTGACTTCTAAATTATGCTACACACACTTCAATTTCGCCTGAGTAGACTGTTGTCATATTTGACTTGCTTTAGGAGCAATGTGGAGTAGGGCCGACTGATATATCGGTTTACCGATATTATCTGCCGATATCGACCTATTGCAAATATATTGGTATATATCGGTATTGGCAAATTTGTTCTCCAATAAGTGCTGATACTAAAACTGTTTTTTAAAGCTGAAAAAAATACTTGGACTAGTGATTTCAAATTGTGTAATCACGTAATTTGTCCAGCAGAGGGGGGTCCCTGATTTAATTGGCAATAACTGAAGTGTTTACTCTTTGGTGCAATGATGTTTGGAATAAAGTTTGTTTAATATCCTGTCTCCATTACATATATTTATCACACATATTTGATAACCTTATTCAAATTATTAGATTTAGAATATCGGTCAGTATACTGGATATCAGAATTTTCTTACTCCCTAATATCGCTATCGGCACTGGCCCCAAAAGTCCCATATCGGTCAGGCCCAACTGTGGAGTGTTTAATTAGAGTTTGGTAGTGGCTAGAGCAGAGTACATTGACTTACGCTGCCATTAGCATTAGCGTAGTCGTGCGTTTACTGGCCCTCCGCTTGCCAGTTAACACAGTTGGAAAGAAGGTTGCGGTTTCAAAAGATTCCACTCTGGAACCCAGTTTTAAACGTTTGTGGTTTCAGGGGCACCAGCATGGCATTGTCGTGTAGACAGATGGCTAAACTCCAACAAGTGCGTCGTTAGATGTGAAAACTTGCGCTGTGTAAACCGTCCCTAACTTATTATTGTCCTTTTGTTCATTTATTGTGCATACAGTGTTTTCCTGTTACCTTGCTGCTTTGTAATTGTATGTATCTAATATGTCCCGTGACATGCCATGAAACCTGTCACATGGCCTTGATTAAGTTATTTATTGCATCTGTGTCACTATGACTTTTATGCCCTGATGAAGACTCCTTGTAAGTGGAAATGTGCTGGCAATCCATGAATTAATAAAGGATTTTTAACTTAAATCAGAGTGCCATGGATCATCTATCCAGACTGCCCTCTAAGTTCGGATTTCCATTAAGAGTGAGCTAGACAGTCATTATGTTTTGCAAACTGCACAGAAAACATTTGACGAAAGCGGTGTTAAATGATTACATTAAAGTGTATCTAAACCCCAAGAGTTCTGGCTGAAGCGCCTCATTCCTGAAATTCAAAAAATGCATCTAGAATCCTCTGGTTTCTTGGCAACTGGTCTCAGCCTGATGATAGTACTTGTGACATCACGTTTCACCTTATCAACCAATTGAAATGCATCAAAAAATTCCCTTGCAATAGCAGTGTTTCAGCCAGTAGATGGCAGTCACTACGCGCATTTATAACAGGATATGGAAAAGTCAGTTAATTTGCACTAGAATGTCAAGATTAGGACCTGAATCAATCAAAAACACTACTCAATACTTCTTAGCCTTGATTTTCACCTAAAAAAGGGGTTTAGGGGTTAAGTTACTCTTTAAATAACAGTTGCTGAGGTGTAGCAGCACTCACTTCTGGATATTTCCCTCTCTGAAAGCCCACTCTTTGGCTTCCATCTCCTCCATCATACGCCTCCTTTTGTCCATCTGACTTCGGTCACCAAATGGAGGAAGCCTAGCCTCCCAGGCTTGTTTGGCACGTGCCCGCTGTATCATTTCCACTTCCGCCAGACCAGCGGGTAGACCATGTCCTAAAGAGAATTGTCAGCAGAGGGGCTTTAAATGTAACTTGATTTTGAAGCATAGTTGATGAGGTGGTGAGAGGCACTGATGGGCCAGTTCGACTAAAGTAAACCATGCAAACTATTCAGTTAAGAGCACCAGTAGGAGGCTGGACATGTATAGTTACAACAAGGTATTTATACATTATTCTCTTTTACTGATGAAGGTCTGAGGAGCTGAACACATACCCCATGTCAAAGCTGCCAGTTGCAGGAGCTCTGAGGGGGTCGTCCCAGGTTGTATCACATATTCAGGGCTGTACGGGTCTGTCTGTGCTTCACTTTCCCTGTAGTCTGTCTGGACCCCCACAGTGAAGTGGGTTGGCAGTTTCTCAGCACTGTTTCCACCACTGGATACAAAATTTTCACTGAGGCAACATAAAAAGAGTATGTACACTCTACCAGCAAAAAAAACACACAAACAACAGAATTGACTGGCAAAGAGAAACATGAAGACCTTGCTGAACTTACTTTGGCAGAGCCAGAATCACATTTGGATGACACTGCTGTGTACAGGGAATCAGAGGGCTAAATTAAACAGAACAAAGCACAGTCAGGAACTAAGTCAATATTTAATGCAGAATGGATGGTGGGTGGCAAATATCAGAGTATATGCTGGCTTATCAAACCGTTTAAAGTATTTCCAGCGATCAGCTCCGGTCACATGGCCCTCCTCCCTTCTTAACCATGACTGAGCATTTGGAATAACTCTGACAAGAAACACAAAAACATACCAAGAGTCACAGTTTATATTTGTAATTATCAACAGAATTAACCTCTAATACAACAGCAGCTGCTCAATAAACTTGTGTCTGTTCATGTTACCCAGCCATCTGCTGCAAGGCTTCTCTCCGCTGTTCCGCGTGGCCTCGCCAGCGACGATCAATACAGGCTGGCACTGGGTCTGCATGGTCCAGCTGAAGAGTGTACCGTGGGTGGTGGGACAGGTTACTGAACAAAGACCCAAAATCAGGCACTCTCTTCTGAAAAAAAAGCAGAGAGAAAAAATGCATTTTACATTCATTGTGTTGTTGTTGGAATGTGTAAACGGTACAATAATGGCCATGGCTTCTACAGTTTGGCCATAGGGCACAAAGGTAAACCCTGCATCAGGTGAAGGAGAGGTAAACACTTTTGCACAGTTGTAAAAGTATAAAAGAAAAAGCATTTTATTTACATAAAGTACAATATTATAGCAGTGACCTGCTTTAAATGATATGATCTTAATATATTTATCAGCTTAAAAGCTTTACAGAAATAAAATGGTAGGCCAAGCTTCTAGATGAATTGTCCTTATATGAAAACCTACTTAATGTCATTTTTAACCAATTCTTAGGAGCTGTAAGCAACAAAAACTAAACAAATCTAACCTATGCTCAGAAAAATACAACCTAACTCAATATAATGTCTCTTGTGTGAGATTATGACTTTGTTCTTGTAACGTTTGCGTTTACCTTTACGTTTACAGGGGCACAACCTAATTATTAGTTTACACGAATTCCTAAATATAATTACTGGAACAAGCAACACTCTGCTGTAGGACAAATGAGGAAACAACTTACTACTCGGTCTTTGGACGCATAGGCCTTGAGGTTGGATCTGGCATGGTCTACTTCTGATGACACAGTGTAAACTGGATCTGAAGCAAAACAGTTAATCGACCCAGTGAGCTAGCGAGTTTGTAGATTGAAGCCGAACATTCGCTCGGGTCAGTTGGCGTTTTTTTTTATTACGTTCACTTACCATATAAATAGTCATAAACCCGTTCCCGTCTAACCACTCTGTCGGCATCATTTTTCTTAGGAATTGTGCGAGTCACAGACATCATTTTTTTCAATCAAATTAAATTATATTACATTTTTCTAGCAAATGTCTCTCGCATATATTCTTTGCGGTGTCTCACTTCACAATGTAACCATGGAAACGGTAAACAAAACTCAGCTGAAACTGGTAGGAGTGACCGGAGGTGAACAGTTCTTGCGTTGGTTGGTGGCTGGCTAGTTCACCGAGTACGGAGCCCGTGAGGTGACATAATAGTTTTTTGTTTGTTTATTTGTTTGTTTGTATTTCAGCTCACGCGCGGTGTCTACTTCGTGTATGCGTATAAATGGCACACTCGTTTTAGTGATTTGCACGCGCGTCCTTATTTAAACGCGCCTCCCGGACACCGTAGGTTAACCTGACAACCGAACAAAGCAATGGGAGAGGTCAGTTTGGCCATAATTTCACACCTGCACAAGACAAGCAGTTTCTAAAAAAATCTTTGCTAAAAATACGTATGGCCCAAACTTAATGAGATCATCTTTTACACAGCTCGTGCTCCAACTGACATTTTCTTCATGGCAACGATGCCTGAAATTCGCACCTTACCTAAGTGTCAGTTAGGACGGCGTGAAATTTATTTATGGTTTAGGCCTATTGGCAGTGACCGATACGTTAAACATAGACATGCTTAAAAGAGACATCTGATGCAAGTGTCATAGTGCTTGTGGTGAATGCTAATATGAAGAGCTTTGGTGAAAATAAAAAGTTGAATACGTCAGAATATCATAATACTAATTAAAAATAAGTACAGCAGATAGCAATAGAGCATGTAAACACATTTAAAAGCTAGACACAAATACTCTACATATTATTGTTAAATAAGATTCAGTAGCTTTCTTAAGAATATCAGAATCATGCACACGTTTAAATCTAAAGATTTTACATGAGTATATGTTTGTTGCTGAACCAGCCAGAAATTGGTAGCATCTCACAATTTTGTAGGCCTATTCTAAACTTTCTTTACATAACCTACATAGCCTAAATTCTGAAATGTGTCAGGCTAACACGGTTTTGTGGGTAGAAAGAATGTTTTGTTTACTTAAAAAAAAACTACTTCTGCTATGAAAGTAGATAATCAGGTGCCAGTTTGAATGTAAAAGAGCATTTAGGGTCACATTTATGCAACATCCCTACGCGAAGACACAGAAGGTTCCTCAGTCACAGACTGCAAAAAGTTTGAACATAGATCGTGTCAGGCATTTTGTTTTATATGACTGAGATATTCTGTGCTTTTTGTAGACCAGAGGCTACATAAATGAAGGACAAACAATGTTTTAAAGTCAAACTAGACTGCTTGGTACATATACTTTTTACTTGTACTTTTACTTTCAATGCTTAAGTACATTTATATTCATTGTACTTTTATACAGTAAATGCCATCTAGGCCTACTTTAAGACTCTAACTCAAATAACGTTCTAACAGGTGACTTTCACTTTTACCAAAATCATTTCCGGTCAGGTATCTTTACTTTTAATTAAGTATGGCTTTTGGGTACTTCACACAAGACTGCATTTAGGCTACTTAATTTATTTTCACAAAATTTTAGCATTAATGGTTAATCAAGGCTCTGAAGGCTTCCTGCTGGCCTATCAAAGGTTCACTTCACT
>JAQLOL010000005.1:10231698-10249568 GCA_029783665.1 Naso thynnoides | reverse complement strand
AACCACAAACACCCCCCCCTCTCTCTCTCCCCCTCCCCCCCCCCCTCTCTCTCTCTCTCTCTCTCTCGCACACACACACACACACACACACACACTGACATTAGTCTTCCACTTTACTCCGCGCTCACTTGCTCTCTCCCTGCGAGTGACTTGACAGAGCGCAGCAGTGCGCCGCGCTCCTCTCCTGGTGCGCACCGATCATTGACTCATTGACTTCTGTGATGTTCAGTGAGACACAATCTCAGTGAAGGCGGGAAAAGAAAGCGAACTACAGTTTTATTTTGTTTGTTTGTTTACTTGTTTGTTTTAGAAGAGCGATGCAAGTGTCAAGTGTGAGGGACTATGGGTGCAGAGTCTAGTTATTTCGCCACATTTGAGGCTCAGAGGAAAACTGACAGAAGGTCCGAGTCCAACTTTTTGTAACCGCAGGGACATCAGATGAGAAACATGGACCTCTGTGCACGAAATGAGACATCAGCGTCCGCCGAGTGCGTCGGAGCGCAGGCTGATGCGCTACATAACGGAACCGGTAACGGCAGCTCGGAGACAACAAACATCACCTACGGCAACGTTACGACACTCCTCATACCTCAGCGAGTGAGAGGTGAGCCGACGCTCAGATAACTCAACATTCCTCACCTGGAGGTTCATTAAAATGTGCCACTGTCCGCCTTTTTATTGTTATGTTTGCAGTGGAAAGGTGACATGTTGATTGCCCCTGATTGCAGCTGCCGATCACATGGAGATAAAACTCAACTTGCTTCCCTTTAAAATGCCCTCAGGTAGCGTTGGGTTGATTGATGAATTGGATGGAGGGTAAACAATCCTTTTGATTTTCACTTTAATCAAGTGACTTCAGAATGAATATAAAAAAGTCAAAACGTTTGGCTCATAAAAATCTTTAAAACCAGAAGTTCTTTTGACATTTTAGAGATAAATCAAGGCATATAAAGAATAACTTTACAGTAGCCTATAAAAAAGCTATCAAACCATATTTGGCACCTCTGCACATGACAGAGCATAAAAGGCTTCAGTTGTTCACCGGGATTTGGTATCCTGATGTGCCAGTCTCTCGTTATTTATAGTGAAGCTGGGTTGATATGTCTCGCTTTGCTGTAATTTTAAGGGAAAAAAAATCAATGAAAATATGAAATAGGCTATTTGCAGAGAGAGAGGAAGTGTGTCATACAGTCAGGAATCAAATTCAGCCCTTAGAGAGGATTTGTTAAAAAAAAAGAAGTTAGATGGTTTCTGTGCTGCCATGCTGCTGCTGTTTTTCCTTTTCACACCTGTTTCTATTTTCCAAGCAATTTCCTAAGCCCTTTATCTAAAGTGAGGGTATTGTACCGACTGTTGGATGGGGAAAATGTGTGATTGAGGCTGCATAAATAAAGCTAACTTCATTCAAGCCTGTGAACAAGAAAAGACATTGAAGTGCGTCATCACTCAGACAATTTCCTCCCAGTTTCAATCTCCACCTGTTTTTTAAATCTATCAACACTTGCTATTTTCATCTGTTTCCATCCCTTAGCGGTTGCTTGGAGGTGTTACCACGTGTTGATGAGGTGTGTGCGTGTGCGTGTGTGTTAGAGACACTGCAGAAATTGAGTGCCTTCATTATGCTGTCCAGTGCCACATCATTAGTGAGACATAATACCTACTAGCTGTTGATGCAAACTGTACATCTCCTTCAGTTGTTTCCATGTTTCCATTTCCGTCAGAACTGAACAATTTACAGTGGTGGAATGTAACTAAGTTCATTTACTCAAGTACTGTACTTAAGCACAAATCTGAGGTATTTTTACATGGAGAATCCCATTTTATGACACTTTAGCCCAATCTTTACACACCTAAGAGACAGTATTGCACTTTTTACTCCACTACAGTAATAAGATTATTAGTTACATGAGAAATTAGCATTACATAACTGGCATATTAAGAACTTTTTAAGGAATGATGCACTGTAAGAAAGTAGGCTATCGCAATTCAGGCTTAGATGATTAGCCAGTTAATAATTTAGTTGTATAATCTGTTGGGTAACACATTAATCAATAATGTAATTTTTCATGCAAAAATGCCCGAAACATTTCGTGATATCAGCTTTTGTTCTTCGCCTTAAATTACAGTAAAGTGATTAATTTTTTAAATTATTGATTGAACAAAAGAAGTGCTCAGGATCATTTTAATGGCCTCTTTCACATTTTTCAAACCAAACAATAAATCATAATAAACAGAATAGTCCATCTTGAAAACATGCATTAGTAACAGCAATAAAACAGCCAAAATTTAGCCTCTGCTCAAACATCAATGCCTGAATTATTATACAACCATTTTCCCGCATTAAGTACTTTTACTTTTGCTACTGTTACCTAAGTAATGGGGCATTTTTTTTACAATGTTGTTTAGTACCTCTAGGGTAAGAATACTACCTCCATCACTTGTAATCTTAAGTGCAGAGCCAACATATATTGAGCTAAATTTAAACAATGTAAATCACAAACGAGGACTGACTAGCACAAACCAACACTGCTGTGTCTCGTGTTTGATGAGAATTTGTGGCAGTATAGATAAATTGGGAGTTTAATCCAGTTTAATGTGTCACCATGAAGTTATTTCACCCACACTGTCACTTCCACATTATTCCTTCTCTTCGCTTTGCCACTTCACAGCATTATTTCTCTCCGTTTAGCATTCATGCTGTATCTTTGTAACACAACCACTACCCATCTTCTAAGGAGAAAAATTACAGTGTGCGACCCTGTAAAACTGCTGTCAGTATCATTACTCACTCTGTCACTCCAGAATTTCATTACTTCTTCGGCGTGTATGCTCGTTCCTCTCAGTCCCAAACTCTGCTGGATTGAACTGTGTCACCATCCGATTCTGTTACAGCTGCATGTATTTTTCCTGCAGACAACGGATATCAAAGCAAGTGCCACTGGGGACCACACGTAGTCTGTAGGTTTCAGTCTTACTGAGGGGATGCACACATTAATTCTTCCCCTTTGAATGACATTTGTTGTAATCAGTGACATTAGCTGGTGGTCATGACTCATGCTCAGACTTGCCAAAGTCGGACAAACCAAAAAACAAAATATGTCACTTGTAGCTGCTCTTTACAACATACATATGGGAGCATTCTGTGATCTCACATCATTTTCCTGTGCCATTAAAAATTGTTACGAAAATCTGTGTTAGTAAAGGGGTTTCCACTAATGGACTGGCCTACTATTAATCCCACTTGTTACTGTGCACTTGTAGACTAATCGTTCATCTGTGGTTTCAGCACCTGCAATAATAAAGCTGTGGCAATGCATTTACAGCAGATATGCAGCTGGGGGGCGCAGGAAAGTTGTTGCTGACTAGTCATTGTTATTATGCGGGACTTAAACACTGAGCAGCGTGGGGTGCTAAAGCAGCAGAAGTGGCCATGCTGTCAGTAGAATAAAAGGAACAGACCTCCTGTGTTAAAATCTGATGTTTTGTTGATCCTTTCATTCAACTTGGCCTCATCCCCACGTCAGAAATGTCGCTCTGAGGCATTTGTTTAAAGTAATGCTGTCAATTTCTTGGTGAAAGGAGAAGGATCCTGCACACTATCTGATACTTGCAACAAAGTTCAGGTTCAGGTTTCAAGTTTACCTGATGAAGGTCCACACAGGACCGAAATGTCGTACATTCAATAAAATTTTTTTGCAAGTATCGGATAGTGTGCAGGATCCTTCTCCTTTAATCTGTTTGTACGTTTTATCCGATGCACCTGTCCATAAATTCTTGAAGGTGTGCATTAGCCTTTTAGTCAATTTTGAAGTTGTCAGTGTCTTGGGAAGATAGTCGCCATAATGCATATATTTATTGTTTTGGGGGTTTTTTTTGTCCTCATTAAGTTTATAAAAAAGGAAAAGCTCTTATTCTTTGTTTAAATTGGAACTCTACCCTTTTCTATACATCAGCGTGAGTTTATTAGTCATTGGGAGTATTACTCAGCCTGTGAAAATAGTTGCGTAATGTCTCTTGTAGCTCCAGAGGATCTTTGCGAGTATTTCACCAGTTTTCGGCTCAGAGACTGCAATTTATTGAAGAAAAGTGTTAAAAACTGGTGTTGTGGAGTCTGAGAGACATTTATCAAATAGCTCATTTTTCTGAAAAATGTCAAACTAATTCCTTTTTAAAATCTGACTGACACATGTCCTCCACCTTAATGGAAATGCAGCTTTTTAATTGCTTCAGTACCCCTTTAATGGTGAAAAAATTCCCCCTGTTGGTTATTGATTTGTCTGTGAAATATTTCTGTGGACACATCACTGCTTTGTGAGATTTCACCATTGAATCCACTCCTGATGCAACCACCGAGCGTAATGTAGCACACCTCAGAGTAAGGAAATAGCTGCCCAACACTGGGCGGAAACATTTTGCACAAAATGTTGTCACGTTGGTTGCAGTCCCGCTGTGATTTGGAAGTAAAAACTGAAAACTCTGTATGTGCTTCATAACAAATGGTTTGACACCACAGTTGCACATAATATGATAATATTTATAGTGGCTTTAACACAAATCTGTCACACCCTGTTCATTAGAGATTACAGCAGTAAATAAGTATTTACAGACAAATAAATCAATTAAAAAAATGTTGTTCAATACTTTGAAGATGATAATGACAGTAGATAAAAAGAGGGGTTATCAATCTCTGCGAGGAAAAAGCACATTTACCAAGCCCTCAAAACGGAACAGTTTATTAACCACAAAAAGCATTTAAGACAAAAATATAAACCCTCTGCTTTTCATTTCCCTCCTCTCACAGCGCTCCACTGCTCCTGCTCACGCGTATCTCACCGCCTTTATCGCTCACACCCTCTAATCTCACTGCCTCTCGAGAGCTGAGGTGCTTAATACAAACCTCCACTGTGTGCCAAAGCAACCAACATGTTGTTTTGCAGTCCCACCGCTGTGACCGTGGGCTCTGCGGCTCACGCTCTGTAGTCAACAGAAAAGTGGTTTCATTCAGTGCCTCCACCAACTGTTGTGGGGTGCTGCTGGCTGAGTGACAAGGCTTAGATGACATTTACCATGCTGGATTAGCCACTGTGACATTTACCAATAGCGCATGGCCTTACAGGAGCAGAGCTGGCTCGTCCATGATAGCTGCAGCAGCATGATGACAAACTGGAATAGAGAGTGACACACACTGCATATCTATTAGACAGAGAGCGGAAGAGTAATTTATAGTCTACATAATGTGGGAAAGAAACAGATGAAACCTTAAATATTCATGGATGGAATATGAACCTCATAATTAATTCATGCGCTATTTCGCTGCTTGCCTAATAATAGCAAATAACTTTTTAAATAATTTTAATGGTACTCTTCACCACCTTTTACATCAAATACTGAGACTGATTACAAAATCAGCACGAATGCGTTTGAATTGATATGGAAAATTGTTGAATTTGCACAAGAATCCCTACATCAATGGAGAGTCATTACTGACTTGACATATGATGGTGACTCACTTTATTAAGATATAAAAGGCTGATTTACTGAATAAAGATAAAATTAATCAGTTTTCTCCACCCTGTCAAGATTATTTCTGATGATTTCAAATGGAAATAAAAGTCATTTTTCCTGCTCGCCTGCCCACGGTGCCTGTGGTCTGTAAACAGAGAGCAGACTGTGTCAGATCCAATGGTCAAACAGGGCTGATGGGCAGTGCACACACTCTCATGAGACCAGCACACACACCTCCAGTGTCACGGGCTTACCTTCTGTCATTTGGCTCTTTAAAGTGAAAATAGCACTCTAAATAATTGGCAGAACTGAGGGCAAACTAAACATTGCCAAATGGGCATGGTAGTTCTGTAATGACTTAATTTTGCCATAAAGGTTTGGTTGTGTTGTGTAGTGGCTTGAGTGTTTAATTTATTGCATCCATGGAGTACTGTAAGAAAACAACAGTGTGGTGCTTTCTCAAGCTTATATCAAGGGGCTCTAGTTTTATTGCTGCATGGCAGAAACAGCAGTGATGATGTGGTCACGCAGTAATGAGCCTGAAATGTGTGAAAATTAAAAAAAAAAGATCTGTGTGGGTTGTTTCTGTAACAGCAGGTCAACTACTGTGCTGAAATCAGGAAATCACAATTTTAACAGTTTTATCTGTGAATTTCCAGTTCCGCAAGATCCATCAGCCTCCAGACAAACTAATCAATCATTTGCTTCACTGTCTTCATACAAGGACATGTCATAAGACGTATACAGTATAGTATTGTGTGCCTTGTGTGGCATATGTAACCAAATCTGTGAGCACAGAATTTATAAATTGACTAAATATTAAATTGGTTATTGATGATGTCTAATATGGAGGTTCATGAAATGACAGGAGATTCGTATTGATTTGCACTGTGTCTTTTGGAAGCACCAAAAGAGTAGATTTTTTTTTGGATGGTACATAAAAAGGAGATTTTCTCATACCAAAACAACAACAAAAAGGAATATGGGTGAAAACTACCACTCACAGGCAGCCCTGTGAGCAGAGACAGGAAAAGTATTGACCCAATTAAAAGTAAGCACACACCTAGTTGACTAGCATCATGCTCAAGCTTGATTGTCTCCGCTTCTCTCTCCCTTGCTGGCCTCCACTCACATTGCATCAGTCTAACCGGGCCTGAGCATGCTTACTTCTTCACTAAGCTGAGCTGACTGATTAATGGAGTGCACAGCATACTTTTCAATACTGAATTGCCACTTTTTAAAAAAATTTTGTCCCAACTTTGCTTAATTGTCCTCTGGTTTAGAGAAGACAGTCATGGATTTTTCCCAAATACCGTATTTTTATCCTGTTGACTCTATCTGTTGTCATCTGCATCATCAAGCAAACCCTCCCAAAATGATGTCCTCTTGCTGGCGTTATGTTCCCCTGCTCGTGCATGTACTGAATCCCACCTCTTCCAATGGTGCCTGGGCTGAGATAGCATACCATGCTTGGGCATGGCACAGAACGTTCATATAAGAAAAAACAAACTGGACTTGGGGGTCAAACGTGCTTGGGCACGGTATGGATTGCCGAGTGCAAGTGCGCTCTAAAATTACCATTTGAGAAATATACTTGAGTAAAAGTTTTTTAAACAAGTTGTAAATCACTCAAAGTGCTTACTTTCTGTTTAAGATTTCCTTTTTTTAAAGTCTCAAATGAAAAATTAATATAGCTAATGTTTGCTAGCTAAAGACGATTGCTGCCACAAAATATTCTCGAGCGGAGAACTGGAGGACAGTTTAGAAAAAGGAACATGAAAAGAAGTTCTTTGAAAACAACATTTTTTTTTAATCCATGTGAGTTACTTGACCTCAAAAAACATATTTTTGGCCATAACTAAAGAGTAAAAACATTTATTATGAAAAAAATTCAAACAAATTTCTACTAGGATCAATTGATGATGTGATAACATTAATTATATCCAAAAAGTGCAAGTTCAACTTTACTGTGACATCATAATGTTCTGAAAACAAAAACAAACAAACTATTCAGCACCATAACTCAAGAGCAGAAGGACAGACTGTTACCATACTTCACACTTGATCAGACGTGCTGCCGGGTGAGAGATGTGTGTAAAACATCTACACTCTAAAATTTGTTGCTTTTTTTCCAGCAACATACATATTTGAGGCATTGTAGTTCTCCATGAGCTCGTCGGTTTTGTTGATATTGAGCTTCAGGGGTTTGTTGTTGAACCATGTGATGCGGCTCTCTGTCAGTCCTCAGTATTCTGTTGTTAAAGTGTCCTTTTTTGAACTGTATCAGATGTAAATTGTACTTTAGTTGGCAGAAACATACAACCATGAGGCTGTATGCCTGTTTGTCAAAGCGAAAACAAACTGTACACACAATTCATGCTGTGAACGTGTCAGTGGCAGTGGCTTATTTACATATCCAGCAGATACAGGGCAACGTTAGCATTCATTTAAAAATGTGTTTGCGTACACCTGATAAATGAGAGGCAGGTATTTACTCTCTTTACTCTGTTTTGCTCTCCATTAACTCATAAGGGAAATATCTGACTCTTAGCTGATAAATGCTAAATCAGATAGCACAGTGGGTCTATCAGAGCTTTTCAGGTGTGAACTGCCGCCTGATGCATCTAAAAAAGATGCAAATTCAAGGGATTTGACCGATCAAAAGAGACATTTCATTCAAACTTGACAGTAAATAAAGAAAACAAATCTCACCAAAATGATCTCGGTTTGTCTTCCCATTCATCCAACAATCTCCTATGGTTTGGTAAAAACAAATACTTAGACAGATGTGAATCAGATGTGAAAATTCCCGCTGCTGATGGCCAACCATCATCTGGCGGAACTCCTACTTCACACCTCTCCTGTTTCTGCTTTGTAGTCCCCAGAATCAGAGTCCTGGTCCAAGCTGGAGGCTGTTTTCAGTCAGTAACGATCCAGCTGTGTTCACTGAGAGGCCGCAGAGCCTGATTCAGTTGCCCACAGCATAAGCAGCGACACTCATTCATTGCTCGGAGCTTCCAGCGCAGGCAGACTGATCAGCTAGAAGGACCACCAGCTGCACTGAGCTAACAAGCTAATGGCAGCCACTAGCTACAGAGCTACAACAAAGAGTATACTGAGCAGTAGCAGGGGGTTATTGGAGATGTCATTTTTGCACATTGCTCATTCAAAGTAACAGAAGTGAACAGCAGACCCTTCATTATAAGAATTACCATTTTCAATAAGTACTACATGTAAATGTACTTTCTTAGCCTGTGCTACAATCTGGGGTCCGTCCAATGGGCATTTCTGGCTGCCTACTGCTCCTCAGGGATGGGTTAAATGCAGAGATCAGATTTCTCTGTATGTTGTACAAGTGACAAAAAAAGGCAACAAAGACCTTAAGTTTACCTTTTCACACTTAAATGCTCTCCATCCAGAGTCGTCTGTTTAAAAAATGATCAAAACAACAAAGACCATCATCCAGTGAGTTTTATAGCAGTTTTATAGCAGAAATATAATCTGTACAGGATATTTGTTAATGAGTGCAGGTAGAGCGTTGGTTAGCTAGGTGAGTAATAAGACTGTCTCAGCTCTACACACGAGCGGGAGCAGCTATTGGAAATGCAAGGCGAAAAAGAAACTGTATAAAAGTGCTGAGGGCGTTATCAGTGTTACCTACACAGCCAGCGAGCATGCAGGATAGCTAATTGGCTTCGATTAGGCAGAAGCCAGCATGTTTCATTAAGCAAGAAAGAGAGAATCATAAACGAGGAAGTGTTGGTTCCTCTCTCTTCCAATCATCTGTCTGCACATTTTCATTATGTGCATGCAGATGTTGTGCACACACAAGCACAAAATTAAGACGAACAATCGTAGCTGCCGCCATTTGAAAATCTGCTCTGGTGAAGGAGAAGAAACTGTGATGTTCTGTCAGCAGAAAAGTTTCCACCACAACAAAGTCTGCTGCTTTTTATTTGCTTACAAGTGTGTGAGACAGATGGTGAAGCCTCATGCCATTAGACAGGAAAAGTGCGCGCGTGTGTGCGTGAGAGAGAGAGTGTGTGTAAAATGAGGTGCCATCATCCTACGTTCATATATGAACCACATATCTACACATAATCATTTGGAGGAGACAAGCTTCATACTCTTCATACTCTTGTGTAGCAGAGTTTCACAGCCTGATGCTGCTTTTGTGAACAGATAAGTGGAGCTCAGATGTGCGCAGCAGCCAATTGTGAGTCCCCATTTTTACATCTCAGATGGATTACTGTGTAAATTGATATGTGTTAGATCCCGGGTCACTTTAAACTGATTTGACACAAACCACAGGAAAGATCGGTATTATATTTTGTGCTTTTAATACCATTTGGGATAGAGAGAGTCAGTGAGGTGTGATTACTAAATGAAAAACCTACAGAGCAGCTAGAAAACATGACTCATGTAATTACCCACTGACCATTAAAAAAACTTCAGATTGCCTGAAGTCAGACCAACTCCTAATTACAGCTGCACAAATTGAAAAGCTGCATTAAGTTCTAACATAATTAAAATACCTGTGTGAGTCATGTAGGTGTGTGGTTGGTTTTGCTGCTTAGTGCTTTAAGCCATGGCTGGTATTTTTTTTAACCTTTCTGCTTTAATGGAGAGTGATAGGAGAGGAAATGGATAGAGAAATAAAGCAATCAAAGCAAATCGAAGAAGACACCTGAGATGGAAAAGCGTAAAGAGTACGGGAAGTCGCCTGAAAGATGAGAACATGCAGTGAAAATAGTCACACACAAGCATGAGTGCACTGAGCGAAATGAAAAGATAGCAATGCATTTGCTTGGTGTTTTGCAATGAACAGATCCATTCAAGATGTTTTGGCAGATTTTAGTCTGTGTAATTTACCACTGGCTTTGAAGAACTGTTAGAGGTGTATTTTCGGGGGATTAAAGCTCGAGCTTGTTTGGTTGCATATGCCTCCATAACTGTGTTAGTGAAGTTTGGGCTTATGTGATGTGATTTGTGTCGTGTGGATGTGGCGCACATGGGTGCCTTTAATCCCCAGGTTACAGACATGGTTGGTAACCCGTTAAAAAGTGTTGTGTCTAAGCAGGGTCGAGGGACAGATAACAGAGAAAGCAGACAACATGGACTTTACCAGATATAAACCAATGAAGCTGCTGATGGTTGAGTGCACAGACAGGCTTTAGGCTGCAAAGCTGCAGTATTTGGTATTTTACAGTATGTTGGTACTCAAATCGGACCAGAGGGGGGAAAAGTACACACATTTTTTTACTTACATAGGAGTACAGATATTTTTGTAAAAAACAAGCAAGCAAGCAAGCAAACAAACAAACAAACAAACAAACAAACAAACAAACAAACAAACAAACAAACAAACAAACAAACGACTCATAAATGCACTGACAGTACAGGGTAAAGATGGGAGAACTAACTCAACTTGTTTACTCAAGTAAAGTAAAATTGTACAGGTTCTGAAATGTACTCAAAATGTCAAAGTAAAAAGTATCCATCAGCGGGACATTTACTGGCCATTTTGGTGCAAGGCAAACTGAACCTTACGGCATATTAATATAATGCAAAGACTACTTAACTTCAAGGTAGAAACTGTACGATTTGTGTAAGCTGTTCCTAAACACACTAGAATATTAGCTGATTGTTGAGTCTCATACCCAGAATATCAAAAACTGACATTTTGGTTTGGTAAGCATCCTGAGCACAGCCAAAAAGCCAAAAGCATTAAAAGTAAAGTAACAAACCTTCTTTGAAAATGCAAGGAGTAGAAAGTACAGATATTTGTGTTAAAGTGTAGCGAGTAAAAGTAAAAGGTCGTCAGTAAAAATAAAATACTCAGGAAAAGTACAGAAATCTGAAAAATCTACATAAGAGCAGTAGTGAAGTATTTGTGCTTCGTTACATCCCACCTTTGGATCTGATGCACAGTATAGAAACTGGTACAAAACTGAAAGACTTCAAGCGTGGAGCGAAATGTATAACTAATTTTTTAGTGTTCCTACTCTGACTTAAATTTGCACACAGACGTGTAATTAAAATAAGATTTTGTAAATATGAAATATTTAAATATTAATTTTTGCTTCTGTTTACTTAAGTGGCTTAATGTATATTTCGTTGTGTTGTATTCTCACATAGCACACAGTGGCCTTGTGTGCGGAGTACAAAACCTCCTGGCTTTTAAAGCATTCATGTGTTCTATCCAGATGTTCTCCAAATGAATGGGAACAGGGAACAGATTTGTTGGTCATTTGGGTGCAGCTGTCACAGGCTACAGTGTATTAGTGAACATTTATAACAAATCCACATTCACTGCTGGAACGATGTAGTACTTGAAGGTCCTGCAACTGCTCTGAGTCACCCAGTGATCATCGGTTGTCAATGTCAATAGATAAGGCTGAAAGTAAAGGTAAAGCTTTCTATGAAGACTGTCTCTGTAATGCATTATAACACATCATGAACATATATAACACATAATGCATTATGTGGTTTTGGCCATGGTTAGGATTATTGTTAACCTTAAACTTGCTATGATTATACAGGCACTATAGGCGCATTATAATGCATGATAAGTATGCTCATAATGAATTATAGATGGATTCTTTAAGTAAAGTGTTACTTAAATATATATTATTAAAAATAATGCAACATTTACCCTGAACAGTTTTGAAAGGTCTTTGGGTTGTAGTGGGACAAAGAAAAAAGGTGTAGAAATCACTAAAATTACATTTTAAAGAGACATTCTACACCAAAATTAATGCATTTATGTTGGTGTTTATGTATGTACGTACGTACGTATGTTTTTGTTTGTTGTTTTTTTTTTAATTTAATGTGAGCAAACCTGCTAAAAATAGGATATTAACTCTTTTACTATAGCCAGGAGTTGAGAGTTGCTTTTTTTCCCCACTGGTGTGTAACTTTTAATGCTACAACCGCATTCAAAAACAGGAAACATGGAGAGCACAATGGAGGTACATGACAATGGTCCTGCGTCTCTGATGGCGCCACTAACTTGTTTCCTTATTTCCCTTCTCCCTCAAACTGTCACGGGGTGTGGAAGGACCCAATTGCAACACAAACTGTAGAAGCAGTAGCTGTGGTCTTTATTAACACTCTCCACAGCAGGCAGACAATAACTGAAACTACAACTTGAAATGGCAAGTGTTAAGCAAGTGTTCTGGCAGAACTTGAACCCAGGTCTCCTGTGTGGCAGGCGTGTGAGTTGCCACTTGACCAACAGGGCAGATAGGCTTGGAGAAGATAAGCAGGTTCAACAACTGGTGGGCAGGCAGCGATGCAGACAAATCCAGAAGGATAGTTGGGGACAGGCAGAGGATCGATGAACCAGCAAGTCAGGGAAAACAGGAGCGGTGAAACACCAAACAGCCACAGGCAGACAAAGACCAGAAAACTCAAGGGCAAACTCATGGTCAGGAACAGAAGGCTGAAGTGTTTACCGGGGCAGAGACGAGAAGGGAAGATCAGAGACAAGCTGAGCTGGTATCGGGAAGTCAGTCCTATGGTGAGTGCTGGAAGGTCAGGCATGAGAGCAACGACAATCTGGCACTGAGTGGATGAAACAGAGCTGCTATAAAGGTGGCATGGTAATGACACTCAGCCAAGAGCACCAGGTGTGGCTGATTCGGCTGATGAAGTGTGGCCAGAACATGAGTGAGTGGAAATTTCCACTACAGCAGGAGAACAGCAAGGTAGATTGTGACAATTACTTTTTTTGGTCAGAAACAGTAAAGTTAGAGATGTTAAGGGGAGAAGTGCAGAGAGATGGGGGAATGAAGAACAAAAAATTGTACCTGCTCCAAACACAACAAAAACACACACAGTCACATAAAATGATCAAGAGTTAAATTTGTGAATAAACAAGTGTAAATTTGGAATTGCTGTGACTAGCAGCTAAAAATGCTAATCGTTTCGCATCGCATATTATCATCAAATTACAGGTGCATCACAAATGAAAAATTACTGTCTGCAATGATGCCTCCCGCATGAATCTACAGTCTATGACCAACAGCTAATGAGTCATGGAAGGGGGACTGAAGTGTAGGGGCGGGGCAAGCCATGACCAATGAAAGTGTGTGTGTGTGTGAAGGTTTGGCCATGTAACGTGACTCCCTTTAAAAGTTATGTACCTTTTTGATACAGACCACTCCCATTGCCACACCCCCTTTTTGTCAGTTAATCTGAATAGTTAATCAGCTGCCCTTTGGCTCAGGAGTCATGACCCCTGAATCTTGTGCAAATCTGTGAATCCAGTTGAGGTTATGCACCTTTTCGCAGTGGGCCTCTCCAACTGCCATGCCCCCTTTTGGCAAACTGGCATGATCACAAAGACACACCTTCACAAACACCTTCACACACCAGGCCCGTAGCCAGCCTTGTGGAGGGGGGAGATCTTTTTCCCCAAAAAGTGGACTTCTGTACTTACGCTGCATGTCTCTGTTAACGTGAGTTAATTCATTGAATGGATAAAAATGAATTAATTTAATTAAAATGAACCATCTTTCTACTATCATCCAGACTTTCTGTTTAGAACTTTCCGTTTTAAATGCTTCAATTAATCATGAGATTGATATTAATTAATATAGTCCAGCCCAACTAGGAATAAATAATTGATTTAAAAACTGCCCAAGTGCAGCAACAGTGGGTGTTTTAACACATACTGGTGTATACATTTTCATTTTTCAGCTGGTACACAGTTTTCGCTCTGATCCAAATGCCACACCACTGACAGAGCGTCATGTTACCATGACAACTGACCGGAAAAAGACATGCGGTACCGGTACATCATGTTTACATGTCTCCCGATTATAAAAATGAATCTCTAAAGCAACGCTAAACTTGCTAAACTATGCTGAGTATTTTGTTCTACATGACAAGTGGATGAAACAGTTGTTTTGATATTGATTTTAGAATTTGTTAAAAGTCTTCTCTCAACTGCAGTTTATGACCCAAAGGAATTTCCAGGGTTCCTGTTGAAAAAAGGAGCGTCTTAATTGAAGTTCCAATTTCTTGACAGTGTTTATGGTTAGTGAAAAGAAGAAAAGATTCCTGCTAGAATTACTTATTGTCTCTTGCTGTTTTCCAATAATGAGTAAATCAGGTAGGCATTCCTTATCAATGAGATCTGAATAATTTCAACTGTAGAGCAGCATCATTTCTTCCTTGGGAGAGGTTGTGTGTGCCTGTGTGCCTGTGTGTGTGTGTGTGTACTGGCACTCTTCATCTTACCAGGCCCAAAGCATAAGGTCTGATGCTTTAAGAGCAGTTGTGTCCTATGAGTGGAAGGATTTCTGATTTGCTTCTCTCCCCATGCATGCGTGGGTTTTCTCCCGGTGCTCAGGTTTTCCCCACCACCAAAACAATACAGGTAAAACTCACTGGTCAGTGCCCTTGACCAAAGCACTGTCCTAAAGCCACCAATGGGTTAAATGCAGAGAACAATTTTATTTCTACACTGTACTTCTGGTCAGTTCTTTACAGGGTTGATGTCTAGAGACAAACAACCATTCACCCACACATTAATACCTGTGGGCAATTTTTAGAGTCACCAATTAACCCAACCATGTCTTTAAAATTTGGGAGGAAGTCGAAGTGCCCAGGGGGAACCCACGCAGACTCAGGGAAAACATGCAAACTCCACACAGAAAGGTCCTACCCCATATTGAATACAGGATGTTCTTGCTGATAGGCAAAAGGACCTAAATTTGAACCCAGGACCTTCTTACCATGAGGTAGCAGTGCTCACAACTAAGCCACTGTCCTGCCAGTCAAAAAAGCTGCTAACATCATCAACAAGCTCCTTGTTTTTTGCTGACAATGTGCAGTAGAATGTTCTGCAAGACTGATGATTTCCTTCTGATATAAACTTTAATCGTTGTTTATAATATGGCCAACGATAGCGGTGTCATCCGCATACCTCACAATAGAGTACCCTGTGAGTGCAGTCATGGGTGTACACTGTACAGTGTGAACAGGAGTGGGCTGAGCACACAGCCTTGAGGGCTTCCTGTGGTGAGAGCTAACAGAGGAGGTGTGGCTGCCAATCAGAACTGTCTGTGGTCCATTTGTGAGGAAGTCCATTATCCAGTTGCATAGTGTGATACTCAGGCCCAAAATGTTGATTTTTCCAGTCAGTTATGCCACAATACCTGGGAGTTATTTACTGCACACACACCTTGAAGTAAAATGACCACTTGCTAATTTCCAGACTAGATAACAGAATAGGGAAATATTCTTTTAATGAACAGGTGCTGCGTAACGTTGAGTGGTTATGTAATATGCATGGAGCAAACATGCAGCAGAGCCATTCCGGAACGCACAAGCATCTAGTGGAATCCCGGGGTTAGTGTTGTTAATGCTGAGGTCTCTCTCCAGTCTTTGCTGATGTGTCCTCCCTTGCCTCCTTAATGCTGGTTTTTAGTCTTGCTCTCATTGTATGCTTCATTATCACCTAACTGAAAGGTTGCTTTTTTGGCCCTGAATTGCACGGTCATCTCTCCATTCATCCAGACTTTTCAGTTGGGGGAATGGTCTCACTATCTTTGTGACCACCACATCATCCATCTCCGTTAAATTGTCCCACCCACATTTTCATGCCCCTGTTCAATGTGTAATATAATTGTGTTCTGCTCAGTTCTGTGCATTTGCAGGTTTGGTCAGCCTTACACTTACAAGTCAGTGATGACATGTCCCCAGCTTTCGCTGCTGAACTGGGTGGAGACAATTACAGAGTTTTAAAAAATCCTTGCATTGCAGAACCAATCCTAAGTCTTTAGGGCTGTCCTTCATATTGGGGGCGGTGACTTGCTGAAATCTTGTGCTTGTAAACACTGTCCAACCAGCAATACGTGTACTATGGGATGGCTCAGTCGTGGTCACCAATAAAAACTTGCTTAAAGTTTGTTGATTTTTGTCATGTTTACAGAAAAACATTTTCATTGGTAAAAAACAAGCAATCTTTTATTAGGACATTATTCATCCGTCTGGCCGGACTGTACATTAGCTTTGGAGGACATTACAGGACGAGCTACACTGGGAGATGGACTACCCAAATGTGTACGTGGGAGCCGTAACACACTTTTGTGACATTATCAACGTAGCAAAGCTGATGTGGAGCAAATTGGCACTTTTGTTAGGGACAAAGCTAGCACAAGGCTAAGGGTTTAAAGATGTGCCCAATCTTGTGGACTGAGCACACATTTAATAAAACAGAATAAAATAATCTACCATTGCTCTGGGCATCCATTTTCAGTATTTTAAAAAGTTCTCTCCTTGTTACAAAGTGATTTGTGATAACTTAGGCTGTTACCCTATAGAGGAGATGGGGGGGGTGCACTATTTCCAGAAAGGCGTCTCCTTTTCAAAAACGTAAGGGGCGTTGCTTTATCAGCAGAAGTTCTTGCCGCCATCCCAGTAACTGCCTTGCATTTTGACGTCCCCAGACGGTAGGTGAAGATCTCCGATTGTCTGGTATTGCGAGACTAGGTCAACCTGACTAATTGATAACCTAGCCAGAGAGAATCTCATATTGCATCTACAAACCTTATGTACGCATTGCCATACATCAATGTGTAACCCCATTTACAATCATCTTATCGTTCACCATTTTTTTACCGGTATTACTAGTATATACATCGGGATGTATGCATTAGTTGCAACTGATACAGTTTTACTGTAAGATCTATCACTGGCAGCCTAAGACTAACCTTGTTAGCTGAAATTAGCTCTACTATGAGCTCATTCGAAACATCACAATGATTTGGTTATGAAGTTATTCTGCTGTCACACTTCTGAGGGACCAACCGTGTACATGCACGTAGTTGAACAGACAACAGAAATTCCACATTCCTTGTTTTCATTGCAATGTCGACAAGTAAGCAAGTGGCATACCACTGTTATTATAAGTACCAGACTAGGGGTTGGCATATGCCCATGAAGACAAGTGGCATGCCACTGTTGGGATCGGCCTACCAGTCTTGCAATCAATATGTTACTAAGCGATATACCATCAACCACTTTTCAACCTAATGTAAAGTAGACCCAGGACCTGCTGTATTAGAACAGGACTGGGCCCTCTATGTCAAGCACTCCCTAGTTAACACACACACACACACACACAAACAGTCTCTCTTGCTCTCTCTTTTTTCATGATAAGAATTTACAGTGCATAAAGAGAATTGGGGTGCTGTTTTAGAGCTGGGTGGGTGCTTGATAGAAAGAGATCTAAAGTGCTGTAATTGTGGGTGGTGTATATGTGAAAGTGATTTTGTGTCCCAGCATGTCTCTGTGTGTCTGTCACATCAATATTCTACCAACCCCTCATTTAAACGTCAGCTGTCGGGGGGGGG
>JAQLOL010000005.1:10210589-10231598 GCA_029783665.1 Naso thynnoides | reverse complement strand
GGCTGATGAGGTGTGGCAGAAGGTGAGTGAGTGGAAATTTCCACTACAGCAGGAGAACAGCAAGGTGGATTGTGACACAAACCTGATGTTTTTAAACATCGTTGCATCACATTGTTATCAGGCTATAAAAGCAATAAATAATGCTTAAATTAATTCCTGGTATAGTATTATACCAGGAAATAGGCATATATTGGCGTCTCCTCCTTGGGGTCATGTTAACATGATTGCTGGTCATTTGACCTAAGGATGAAAACCACATGTGGCCATTTCCACTGCAGAGAAAAGTGAGACGTAAGCAAGTTAGTGGTTTATTTATTGGTGCCTGTCGTAAGAAATAATTAATTCGTAGTGTTGCTTCAGGCAGTCTATTGTGTTTTAATTAGTAAAACAGGTGTTTTAAAATTACTCATGCAGCCAGTTTAAAAGCAGTATATCACTCACTGCTGTTTTCTGCCATGGTGGCATCACATGGTCTGAAGTAATTAGAAAAATGGTCATTGCCAAACAAGGTAAATGTAAGACAGTTCTTCTCAGTTTCATAGCCAATATTATTGAGACATTTAAGGTTGAGTGGACTGTAGCCAACCACAGCTGGATATTGTTGCAAAGGGCAGAAATGGACAGAGGTAGATTGCTCAAATTGTCAAGAATGGGCCAAGAAAAATCCACGACAAATCTGAGCTGATTTTTTAGTTCAACCTACAAGAATTTCAAGTTACACCTTCCACTACTGTCTAACTGAAAATGGGTTCCATGGTAGGAGACCCAGGAAGACCCCGTTATAAAGAGGGAGACACAGTAATTCAGACTTTCCCTAAAGCATTAGAGGCACAGTCCTTTTGAAATAATGTGCTTTAAACAGATGAAACAAAAATAGAGCTTTTGGGTAAATAACTCCAACCAAATGTTCGCAGAGGGAATTTTTTTTTTTTTTTAAAGCCTACAAAGAAAATAACAGAATGACTTTTAAGAAACATACAAGAAGTTCTGCAATGTTTTAGAGCTGCTTTGTCATATCAGACACTGAGATGTTAAAGTTAAGTTGTAAATAAAGAAGTTATGTTGTAAATAAACATTGAAAAAAACTGCTGAATGTAACTGAAACTTTGCTTATATATTACGTGTATTCCAAGATGGAAGGGCACCTATATTCCAATTACGTCTGTATTGGCCACAGATTGTGCATTATCTGGGCCTGACCAGCTTGAAAAACCATTTTGAAATTGACAAAACTTAAACTAAAAATAAAATGTTCCATTTCCACACAGCGTGAATTGATTTACCTGCAGAGTCAGAATAAACTGTTCTGTTGCTCTTGACTAGAGGACTATTTCTGTCTTATGTCTTTTTTTCTCGCTGTAAAGTGCAGTCTTTCAAAAACAGCTCATGTAACTGGCATTTTATTATTGAGAAATCATTTTTATTGTAGTCAAAGTCCAGCGCTGCAATATTTTTAGGAAAAGCAGTACATTACTGCACAGCAGCCTGCAAAATGTTGTCACAAGTGGGCTCAGGGAAAGTGACGGGGAGTTTTTGACTTTTAAGACTTCTCAAGAAGGGCATCTATAAACAACACACTCACACACACGCACACACACACACACACACACACAAAACAACAAAGAAGCAGCTGTGAAAAATAGTTACACAACAGTATCAGCTCAAGGCTGTTAGGATCAATATAAACAGCATGATCTGATTGATCATCATGTAAAGAACTGATGAGTTTGTTCAGCAGGGAAACAGGTTCTCACTGTAACATGATCCACTTCTGTCTTTTCTGTACTAGGTGGGGACCACACACTGCGGATCCTGCTCTACTCACTCATCTTCTTCCTGAGTGTAATTGGCAACCTGCTGATCATCGTAGTGCTCACAGTCAATAAGCGCATGCGCACCGTCACCAACACCTTCCTGCTGTCGCTGGCTGTTAGCGACCTGATGATGGCCGTCTTCTGCATGCCTTTCACCCTCATCCCCAGCATCCTCAAGGACTTCATCTTTGGAGCCGCCATGTGCAAGATTGTGTCCTACCTTATGGGTGAGAGAAGGTGGAAGGGTGAGGGGAATGGGTGTTTGACTAATGATGAGAAGACAAGAAAAGATGATTAAATGTGAAAGTGAAAAATAGCAGCTAGAATAAAGATGAAGACTTTCTATTTGTATGATTGCCATTTTTATAAAATACGTGTCCAAAATCACTTCCTTGTTCCTTTATTTACTACTGTCATAAAAACAATATTTTATTCTACATTGAGCAGTTAATTGAGACTTTAGAGATCAGTGACATGTTTTTTTGTTCAGATAATTGATTGGCCAGAGAATATTAACAAAAGCCAAAATTATTATAAAGAAGCACATTATATTAATGCTTTTTTTTTTCATTCAAAGTATTGAAGAGAACAATATTAAAAAATTAAGTGGATAGAGTAAATGGTGGGATTTTCAGTCAAGAGATTGAAAGACCTGCTTAAATAATTTCAGTTAGACAGAAATAAATGGGATCCAAATTGGGGCTGTCACCATACCAGATTTTCACCCTATGATTGTCATGGCCTAAAGATTTCACAATGGAATATTATCAGGATATCTATAGAAAATTTGAAAAAATGATAGGCTAACGATATTGTCAAATTTGGCATTAAACTTTGTTTATTGTCTTTTTTATGTCTTTTTTTCAATTGAATATCATTGCAAATACAAATGTAGAGAGGTGAAAAAAGTCTGTGGCCAGAACTGCACAACATTTTTTACAAAAATTTACAAATAATTTTGTATTTTATTTTGTTTTACATGGGGTGGCAGCAAGAGTTAAGGTGCATTACCACCTACTGTGACAAAATGAGGGCTGAAAAAAATGGAAAGGATTACAGAGGCACTTACATACATGATATTATTATATGCATAGATTTTAACTTAATTCTTCATTTTAGTATATCACGTTATCACGATTATCTGGCAGTTCTGATCCAAATATTGACCTCAAACTAGCTTTAATTAAAAATGGTTTCTAGATCATTTGTATGGTGTATTTCCGAGTAAATCCTTCACATTTAAACAATCTTTTATACAATGTATAACAGGGTGAAAAGATGTTAAAAAGACAGTTTGGAGTAGTCTGTTTGTTTACCTACTATCCTAAAGAAAAAAGTTTTGGTTGATTTTAATTCCTCAGAAGTGTGGACCTCTGTTATATCATTAAAAGGAAATCTAAACTTGTTCTTGTAATGAACGCTTTCATATTTTGTTACAGTGATTCAGCAGCTTTAATTAGAAAAATCCAGCAGTGACCTTACTGAAAAATTTCATTAACATTCAAATCCAAATGCCATAGTATTTTTATACACAATTACACAAGATCCAAGCCACTGACTGTAAAGTAATTTATTTCACAAACTAAAAGCTAATGTTAATGTCAGTGGTAATTAAAAAATCTTTAGTTTTTGTCTGTTGGTTTGACAGACCAAGCAATTTGACAATGCTGGCTTGTAATCTCGGAAACGCTCCTACACAATTTAATATTTTTCTCAGTCAGCTGGAAAATTCATTGATTCAAAACACTCTAAGTTGCAGCTTAACCTGTCTGATTGTCATTTATCTATGCAAGCCAGCCAGCATGACTCAAAGTTTAAATAAGCAACGCGCCATTTTTTCCAATTATGTTAATGAATTTTTAAAATGCAGTACCTCAGTTTTGTGTGTGTTTGTGGGGTCGCACAACAGAGAAGTCTGACAAGCTGCTGTCCTCTCCTCTACATACATCTTTCCATTACTGGTTCACACAGCTTCCAGGAACACCAATCAGACTGTCTTTCATAGTTTTCTATAATCTCTATGGAACTAAGATGGCTCAAACTTAACTTGTTACTTTTATCAAATATCAAAATAAAAACCTATTGACTAATTCCATTATTTCACCTCATAGCCCAGTGTTGCTTTCCCATTATATCCTGCGTTCAAACCTGACAAAACTGAATTTCGGCATACACCTTCATTTTATGTGATTGATTTGAATCGAAATAAAATGAAATCTATGTTCGCTCATCAAGCTTGTCTTATATTGCCTGGAGGATTCATTGACTAGAATCTAATAAAAAAGGAGGGGGCTATACACTTAGCCGGTGGGACTATGCAGCATGTTATTTTGCTGCTGCACTAAAGCCGAATTTAGTTGCAGCTCCTGTATTGATTCATCTTAATTGTGAACCTGAACTGTAAGAAACATGGAAACAAGCAGCAATCAGGAAGTTAATATGGTTTCTGACCTTCTATCCACCATTTTACAAGGTATCGATTACCATTGAACAGTGTCACATCCACAGACCATTTTCATTATCTCACCTATTTGTGGGAGATTGTGGATTCTCAATCAGATTTTTCTGCACTTCTATTCACTTTAAAAGGAGTGATTGTCCTCATTCACATTAAAGGGATATTCACTCTAAGTAATGAATAGGCGCTTTCTTACAAAGCCTTTACTTAAACAGATTGGAAAACACATCTTCGTTTTCTTGTCAAGTGTTAGATAAAAAGATCAATGCCACTTTAATGTCTGTATAATAAATATGAAGCTACAGCTGGCAGCTTGAAGACTGGAAAGAGAGGTTAAAAGAACAAACACACACACACACACACACACACACACACACACACACAAATAAAAAAAACCAAACAAATAAAAAAGTGAAATTTAATTTAAATTTACCATATACATGCAAATGGTTCTAGAGTTAGACTTGGCAGACAAGACAACAACAAGGATTCAGCGATTCTGCTGATGGAGCTAATCCTTAACACTCTAGATACAGCAGCAGCTTCAGATATATGAATAGAGCACTTGGCAATTTCACAACATCAAAGCAAAAGCAAAGGCCAGCTTAAACACTGGTGTGAATGTGACACCAAGTCCTTTTGAGCGAATTCTGCCTCTCAGCGGTCATCTTGGCCTCGCCTCAGGCAGCTGTTGCAGGCTGACAAGTGCTTGCCCCTATCTAAACAAATGGGGAGAGAGCTCTCACTTCACTTTCAATCGCTACGAGGACATAAAAATTGCATATATAGAATAATTTGTATAATACTATTTAAAAAATGCTATGAGATTTTGTTGACTCTGCCGCAAAATATGATTTAATTTAGCTTTTTGTCCCCCAAGCTAAACATGTAGGTTTTCCAACATCAACTTCTTTTTAAAAATAAATCCAGTGCCTTTCAAATAAAAAATGCCATCTAAGTTAACATATGATATCTTGCTAGTTTAATCATTAAACATCAATGTGTTGTTTCCAGTCTTTATGCTAAGCTAAGCTAACTTGCCACTGGCAAGTTACAGATACAACATAATAGCATATTTCCCTAGAATGTTGATTTATCCTTTGGGTTAAATGAAATTGATTAAAAGTCCTGCACTAAAAATGCTTAAGAAAAATGCTTCAGCAGTATGGAATACAGAGGGATCCATTTAAAGTTTTGATTTTCTACAGTTTATATTTCAGTAATGGATTATTCATAACTGTTGCAATCACTTACAAGTAGCATTTTGGTGTTGTCACCTGTCAGGAAGCAGTCTTAAGTACTTTACTAACTAGTAACTAAGATGTCAGAAAAATGAAATGGATTTAAAAAGTAGGATATTTCTCCCTAAAAGTTAATGAGTGGCAGCATAAAGCCATATAGAGTTAAAAGTAAAGAGCAGGAACCTTAAAACTGTTCTTCAAGTACTTGAGAAAAATGCACTCACATTACCGACTTTTGCAGCACAACAGGAAGATAACGAGAGGAAGTTAAAAGAGGAGAAATTTCATTAGAAGAATAAAGTAATAGAATTAAATTCATATTGTTGCATGTAATAGAGGAAATTGAATTTTTATATTCATGCTCTCTGGCACATGGAAATAAAATTCTGCACTCATCCATATCCTCATCTGCATTATTTAAGCAAAGAGGAAAATGTAGACCATATACCAACATGTATAATAATGCAGAAGTAAATAAAGAAAAGAATCAGTGGTGCCAAAGAGCAACAGGAGTATGTGTAGGAACATTGCACTGATTGCATGAAAAAAAGAAAGAGAATTAAGAGAAATGTCATGTAAATAAGTACATGGCCTCCGAATGAAAGACAGACATCAATACTATGCACTGAGGAAAAGTGGACACACCTAATGGAGAGACTTTAACGAGATACAGTACAAAAGACAAGATAACACAGTCCATCCCTGTACCTGATTCACACACTCACATACACACATTCTCACTCCCACACAGTTTGTCTTCACGCTGAGGACATGAAGAGTAATTTCCCGTCTTGCCCTGTCAGGAGGGAGATGGCAGATCACATCAGTCGCCTAGCCAACCATGATTCCTTATACCAAGATCCAGATAACCATCCCCACCTCCCCGCCTTGCACTACACTCATTGGCAAACGCATATCTACGGAGTCCCATTTTGTTCTCTGTGATTATTGCAGATATTACGTGCAAATCAACAAACATGTTTTTGTTGCTTTATATTGCGGGTCCAAACTCTACTCTGAGCGGTAATAACTTTTCATTCATCAAAAGAAAAGATATCATAGAACAGAAAGCAGCATGCATGTTTACTTACTTTTTAAATAATCTGTTTTGTTTTTCTACAGGCATATCAGTCAGCATCTCCACATTTAGCCTGGTCGCCATAGCGATCGAGCGCTACAGCGCCATCTGTAACCCCCTGAAGTCACGAGTGTGGCAGACCCGGTCCCATGCCTATCGGGTGATTGCTGCTACGTGGATGCTGGCCTTCATCATCATGATCCCTTATCCAATCATTAGTCACTTGGAGTCTTTTCAGCGTCCCGACAACACGACCGCTCACCAGTGTCGCCACAAGTGGCCAGTTGCAACAGCAGAGCAGACCTGGTAAGTGTTTGAGTTTTAAACGCTGTGACCTTTAAGCAAACCTACTTCTGTAGGTTTATCACTGTGTTCAGAATGACTGTGTTTATCTGCATCCATGATGGAAAAAAGGAAGGAATTTTCCTCTAGCTGTGACATGAAATCAAATGCAAAATGTATTGTATATTTAATCAGCTGGGTTCAGTCTAAGCTTCATCAGTTAAATTTCCAGGGTAACGTAGCACACAGCAGCACATCAAATGCATCTTAAGATAACCAAGTCTTGGATCTGGACCAAGACTCCAAGGAAGAAAAGATCTTGTATCTCAATGGGACCTTCCCAGCAAAATAAATGATAAATAAAACTAAAATCAAACGTGCAGACAAGATCATCTTTGTATTTTCACTCTGCCAGTACTTGCCGTCTGGACATTGTGCTGTTTTGTATCAGATAAACTTAAGATGAACTTTATCTGAAGTGTGTTTGCGTGCGTGTGCGTGTGAGTGTGCTTTCAACTGAAACATCTAACTCACTTCCATGTTTGGACCTGGAGATGGTTTTTAGCAGCTCTACCTTTCTGTCTAATAAGAGACCAGACAGATGTTAGGGCGTGGGCTGAATGTAGGATGGAACAGGCTTTGGGGTATTTTCACTCAACTCTGTTTATGTCTGACGTTTTAGATGATGTTTTTGTATGTGTGTGTATTTAAGTGCTGTTAAATTATGTCTTTAGGCTTTGTTTCGGATGCATATCCAAATGGTGCATGTATAGGAGACCCAGTTTATGAGTTTATGTCTAGAATTCTGAAAACAATCCAAGCAATCTCTGAAAAAAAACAAAAAAACAAAACAGAGGTCCCTGTCCAGGTTAAAAGCTGGCATATTGTGGTTCATGTCTGGGGTCCTAAGCCACAGGGTTTAACCAGTTTTTCAAGCTGTAAGCTTATTTTCTGTCCAGGGCACAGAGAAATTAATAATATAGATGTTTTGTTTCTTATAAAAATGTAAATGACTGTTGCACAGCTTTGTAATTTTGTTTCATGTTGCACAAACCGAGCAAGGACATTTGCGGCTGCCATTTTTGCTTTGAATTATGAAGGAACTGCAACTTGAAAAACAGAGGACTTTTTTTTGTTTGTTTTTTTTCAAATAAACAAATTATTTCTTTAATGTGCCCAACTCAAAGAGTTTTTGTGGATTCTTATAATATCCACAGAACAACAGTGCATTTTGCTGGACATTTGGAGTTACTCAAAGATTGCCATGTATTTCTTTTTTTGAACAACAAAAAACAAAAAAACAAAGCTTAGCTCTGTACAGGTAATGGTAATGGGAGCTGAAACAGGTCTCCACGGGTGCATGCATGCACCATTATCCTTATGCATGGACATCAGGATCTTAACCTCACTCATGTCTCTCTTAGGTACATTCTGCTGCTACTTGTGCTGTTTGCAATCCCAGGGCTGGTGATGATTGTGGCCTACGGACTGATCTCCAGGGAACTTTACAGGGGCATCCACTTTGAGATGGGCCACAAAAAAGACTCTGCTGGTGAGGCAATGTACACTACATGTGAAAAACTAAAAGTAAATATTAGGCTAAAGCCTTAATGTCCCAGAATACAACAAGGCTCAGAGGCAGCAGTTAATGGAAAATAAATAACAGAAGTAAAGCAGTGAGTATAAACAACAGTAAATACAAAAGAACAAATGTATGCTGCTTAACGCCAAAATCTTTGTTGTCATTGTCACCAAAACTATCCAGAGACAACAGACACAGGCAGCTAATACCAGTCTTATATTTCATATTTTCACCTAGTTACAGGCCAATTATATTCTTTACTCGTATTCTTTTCTTTAAAAAGTCATTATATTCCTCCTATATCAATTAGCAAATCATTGACAGCAATGCTGTCACCTTCACATGCACCAGCATCAAACATGGTCAACATAACTCTGATTTAGCCTTTAATTGACCTCAAAAGACTCCAGCAAAAAAAAACAAACAAAAAAAAAAACTTGCACAGGTCCTTTTTCCTACACAGCGTTCATATTTTTTTGTTCATTTCAGGATGCGTAGTACATGTGCTTGTTATTTTTGTGGACAGATTGTAAATAAATGGGAATGATTAAGCACAATCTATTTTTAATTTGAATGATTTTGTGAACAGAATCAATCAGGCTCTGATGTACTTTTTTGATGTATTTTTTTCTTTGTATTTCTTTCATGATTTATGTGAACAGTGAGGGATTTTAATGACAGCAATTTCATTAACACTACAGTTAATAAAATGCGTGCAGGTTAAGTGAAAGATAACCTTTTGCGAGCATATGAGAGTTTGACTGGGATGACAGCAGCATGCAGTGTGCTTTGCTGGTGCTCCATTAGAGGATGGAATTAGCTGGCAGTTGCAGGCCTGGTCATTACCATCCGTTTGGTGTTGGAGAGAAGCGTTGTCTAAATAACTAACAAAAACACAACTCAAGATACAAAGAGCATTGGGTAAAGGAAACAAATGAAAACAAACAGGATATTAGGAGGAAAGGGATAATGAACTTTTGAAATAACCCTTTGAAAATTGTGCTCGATTTAATAATCCAGGAGAGGTTTAGCAAATTGCATATAATGACGTATAATGAAGGTGCCAGAGCCTGTTTGTATTTGCCTGCCTCAGGGCTCTTATTACTGTACGTTGTTCTTTGTAGATGGAAAGCTGGGCTGTTAGATTTTATCAATAAATTGCAATATCCCCTGATGGATGGTATCTGCGGCTCAGCAAGAATTGCTACAGCTATTCTTTCCATTAAGATGAGCTGCTGCTCTTTTAGAGTTATGATTCACTCGATCAGTCGTCTTACATATGGGTACATGAGTTCCCACAGAGCCGTGGCACTTTGACTTGTTCGTTTATTTAGGATTTTAAGAAATCATCTGGCTGTAAGAAAGGACAAGATTTTTACTGGTCACATATTGTATTGATCCAGTGGCAGAAATATCAGCCAAATACATGAAAAATATTTCTGTAGAATGTAAGAAATATTTTTGCAACTTTTTTTTTTTTCCAAAATTTAGCTGCCTTAGTAATGTACTTGCACTAGTTAGACTGAGTAGTACTAGTACATACTTCTTTAGCTCAAGCAGTACTAGTTGTGCTTGATCTATCTGTCTTAAATACTGACGAATTCAAATAGGTGGTTACACAGAAAACCTTTTTTTTAATCATTATTATTTATGTGGAAAACTGTCAAAATCTAATCTCAACAGATCTGAAATCAAGTACAGCTGCACACAGGACAAAATCACGGATTACAAAGCTCCTCCCTGCATTTTTTTTTTACTACAGCAAATGTATTATGTCATGTCATTATGTATGAGCTTAATATAAATGCTTCTGTATCAATTTTAACTGGCACTGAGTGTACAAAGACACATATTATTTTTACTGTTCACTGTTATTTTGCTAATTACATATGTGAAAAGTTTTGAATGATGTACTGCAAATGTTTACTGTGTGAATTTTTTGAACTAACGAGATGATTGCCGCTCAGTGCTGATGAACAGAGAGTTCATGCACTGACAAGTGTATTCTTGTGCCAAAACATGCCCTGATGTGAGACGAATTCATTTTTTAGATATTAATCTGATTGATGGGGTAGACATCAGTTATATCGGAAGTATCTGTGTTTGAGGTGTCAAAGGGATCATATCTGTCTACAAAATAGAGTTTAAGTGTCAAAAACTGGAATCATTCTCAAACAACAGGGGATCAAGTTTTATATACAAAAGTATGTAACTTTGTATTCTTATTCATTTCACAGAAATACTCTACTCTTTCACTCTGCTCTCATACAGATGTAAAGAATGGACTGACCTCCACTGTGTCCACTGGCAGTGACGATGGAGATGGTTGCTATGTTAATGTCGTGCAACGGCCACCCTCGATGGAAATGTCCACCATGACCGCTTCCAAAAGAGCAGCAAAGGCAGAGAGACTTCGCAGCAACACATCTGAGGCCAAGCTGGAGGCCAAGAAGCGAGTAATCCGCATGCTGGTGGTCATTGTCGTTCTTTTCTTTCTCTGCTGGATGCCTCTGTACTGTGCCAACACCTGGCGGGCTTTCGATGACATGTCTGCCAAACACGCCCTCTCAGGGACACCCATCGCTTTTATTCATTTGCTGTGCTACACATCTGCCTGCGTCAACCCCATCATTTACTGTTTCATGAACACGCGTTTCCGCAAAGCTCTGCTTTCCACATTCTCGTGCTGTGCCGCACCTTGCCATCGCCGCCATCGCCGTGCACTACGGGACAATGAGGAGGACGCCATGGCAACGGGAGCATCCATGTCCAAGTTCAGCTACACTACAGTAAGCACCATGGGAACCTGCTGAGGCTGATGGAAGCCGGCACCAAACAGAAGAAACAGTTAAACCCCACATCCTTTGTCTTTAGGCCAAATGTGTGCTCATAGGGACGGCAGTGTGGAAAAACAGGCCATATAATGTAGCAGTGCAGAAGCTTCACTCATGCCTGTGAGTAAATGTATATAGGAATAAGTCATTCAGCCCAGTTTATAGTGTAAATACCTCCATACATATACTAAAAAAGCACAAAAAAACAGAGCATTCAGTTATCTTTTGTCACAGTGGACCAAGGCAATGTGGTTGCTCTGATGGCATGAGTGTATTTATGTGTGCAGTGCAGGCTGCATAATATGTAAGGGAAGCTGTTTAATAACCTAGCAGTTGTTATGTAGCTATAAAAATGAGAAGATCATTTGCTTTGTAATTTTTAAATTGTGTTTTATATTTTTGCTGTCAGTCTTTAATGTTAATCTGTGGGAAAGATGGTGATGCAAATGCCTTGTGGACTAAGTGCCTGGCTTTAAATACTATGTCCTATCTCTCCACTGTCGACTTTGCTTCATTCATCACAGGTACCATAATCACAAGCAAACTGTGACCTGAAGTGAAGCTTAGCGTCTCGAATGAATCTACCAAACAAACTGAAAATCCTCCTCAAGCGACTTGACTTTCGAGCGGATAAACATGGCTCCACTGCTCACAGAAAACACTTCAGTGGTATTAACAGCTTAGATGGTCAGTGGTGATGCCTTGTGCTGTGGTTGTACACTGTGATGTGATGACGGCGACCTCTGTGTTTTCAAGTAGAGCTGGATTTTTCTGTGTGCTGCAATGTTTGTTTGTGTTGTGTCCTTGCAGGTGAACACATTAGCAAATGTGATTAAAGGTAACAAATGTTTTTGTTAATTATATGAGGGCCTCTGATGTGAGGGGAGAACAAAATTGGCTAACAAGTACTTAAATTATTGACTATTTAACAGACTGTACAGAAAGAACAATACACTATATTGCTTAAGATATACCTAGGAAAAAATATAATAAACTGTAATGAATTGGTAGTTGGGATAAAGACAGACACTTTTATGTGTGTAATTTATTTTATTAAAACTAAAGCACGTGGCTCTTGAAATTACTCAATAAGAGACCCTTTTTTGAAAAACTAATGTAAAGCTGGTTAAAGTTGCTGTTACAATATAAATAGGATTTAGTTTAGACCTGCACAGACAGGCTCGGACGTCCAATAGCACCTTTCTCTCAGTCAAATTTAAGTCAAGTTTAGCACTCTGACATTAGTATTTTATGAATAAAGGCTCAGTAATTAGACTAAAGGCCAAGAACGCTTTGTCAAGTAAGAAATGAGACAAGGGCGAGGTCAGTCAAAAAGTCAAGAACAGAGCATTTAACTGACGACATTAAGCCAAATATTTACATGTTTCACCACAGTCCGGCTAATATGGTTAAATTTTTTATATAATTGTTAATCTGTTGTATTTCAGTGACTGAAACTTTTGTAATTTTAAGTCTTTGTGTTACGTAACTAGCACTTGACAGGTTATGATTCATATATAAGCAGCAAAACATACTCATGATGACATCGAACAGTTTAGGCTTTTAAAAAGGAGTCAAATGTTATTGTGTTTTGCCTTAGTTTATAAACAGTAAATGTAGCTTATATGTTATATATTACCATATATGTACTGTACGACTGTGTGAAAGTTCACTGCAGCCTTACACTATATTTTCAAGAAGGTAACAACAACATAAAGTAACTACAAAATAAGTTGGTGATTGTTCAGGGTCTTGCAGTCCCTGTCGAACTTACCTGCAGGCTACAAAAAGGCAGCCAGGTTTTCTGAGGTCTCTGTTTGTCAGCGCACCTGACTCCTGGCTCCTCTGCTCACCTCACACTAATTGCATTACAGCCTCAACCCTGCCAGGCTGAAGGGATGAGCATATTTCACCGAGAGCACCGAGGCGCTCAGTGCTGTCAGTCTCACAACTAATAGACGTATGGCCTACCTTTGTGAGCATTTTTTGGAATATTTTGGCCTGCAGCTTTTGTGGTTTATTGCGTGCGCTGTTCCCTTTTGTTTACAGAATATAAATCACAGTAATGCATTACTGCAGGAGAACAATCAACAGTGAGAATTTTAGCGGCTGAAAACCTCAGTGTTAGGGGAAATATGGGAAACGACATTCTTGTCGACACACCAATAAAATCTGGTCTTAAATATGCGCTTTGCACATAGAGTGAATTCAAAATGAGATTATCATAGACAGTTCTTTCTGTTTTCTGATCTCATAATGTTTCTCATAATGTCATTAAAGCTTGGAAATGCATTCATTTCTTACTGTAGATGAAGCTCTCCTGCAGCAAACAGCAAACAGTAGGACATAAAGAAATACGATAATTCTTGTGCTGTTGTTTATGAGTAGCAAAGTGTTTTTTTGTTTGTTTTTTTTAATTATGGAGAACTGAGAGAGACTAATGCTGAAGCCCTTGCTAACAACTAATTAAAGACAAAAGCCAACAACAGGGTCTTGGTTTTTTTATGATAAATACCGAACAAATGTAAGAAAAGCAAAAATTTAAGCACAATTAAAGCTCAGTATGAAAATATTTGATGATATATATGCAGTAGGTCAAGGTTGGATTTCAAATTAGCATATTCCACTTATCTGTGGATAAATGTCAATGTGAACAGAAGGACTAAAGGAAACTGTAAATGTCACCTTTTGTCCTCTGTCTGAAAATGTCACATTGGTGATCATAATCTCAAGCTCATTAGAGCATGTAATCTTTAATAAGAATATGTAATGAAAAAATAGCTTCTTCAAAAATCATATAAGAGAGTTTAAAAAATCAAGAATTGTGTTTTATATCAGAGGCATAATATGTTCATAATATGTTACAAATAACATTAAACTACTTTGTTCAACGTTAAGGAGGTCCTTTGTAGCTCAGAACCTCAGAACATATTATCACCCGTCCCTGCAGTTCAGCCTCAGCTCCAACTGGAGTGTTAGCCCATTCTGCATTGCAGTTCTTGTGTTGCTCTGCTCTTATCAACTGCCGAACAGCAGACCAACAAAGAAAGAGAATAGCTGGTGAACATAGCAGAGAATTTAACTGCTTAATACCCTGATATTTTCCTCTGGGGGTCAATGGAGGCCAAAACATAGCAAAAAGGACAGTGAATATTGGATTTAATTCCAGTAGGCATTGAGTATGTTGGGTTTTTCTCTCTGGGCATCACAAAAGGAATTCCTTTACCTCCGTGAAATTTTTAGCCTGACTGTGCCTGATGGCTTGTAACTCACAACCATCTCGTAAGGCTTCATTGGAAACTGTTTGGAAGAGGGCACTTAGACAAACCATCCTCTGTCACAGTCCATCGCAGACTGACTCAGACCAGCAGAGGTATATCAAACTCTTAGCGAAAGCAGTCAGGAGAAGAGCGGAAACATCCCTTTCAAAAACCTTCAGTGTCATTCTTTGCTCTTCTTTCACTGAAGAATTTCTCTCCAGTTCGGATAGAGCTAATGCTGTAGCAGTACCAAGACTAACCATGTCCATGGCCGCCATTATTTATTGAGCAAACAGTCACTTCTTGCTGCATCACACACATAAGCCACTCCTGTAGCTTATGCCAGTACTTCCTCAAAGGAGGCTGATTGGTCTGGTGACCAGTGTAATGGCCAAAAACAGATGGCTTGGAGACTTGTAGAAATGGATTTGCACGATATTAGATCTATGGAGTCCAGCTGCCTTGCAAGGTTATTATATTTCAATGCTAGTAGGAATGTTGGAGACAGAAGTAACACAGACATCAGAAATTTTGTAAAAGCTGGACAGATAGGTATTCAACTATCTGCATAGCCTCATTAGACAAATTTTTCTTTATTAGTCAGTTTACCCAAACAATAAAAAAATTGTCTGTACATACTGAGCATGTCCATATTGCAGAGGGTGTAGTGAGATAAATAAGAAGAGTTAAAGTAGGAATATGAACAAGCTGATGTAAATGTCTGTTGTTGTAGTTAATTCTGTGGAGTATGACTACAAAACAATTGGTAAGGAGGTTAAAAGCATCTCCACCACAAATGGTGCAAAGCGATGACTGATTACAATCAATCTTACATTCACACAAGTAATCAATCAGTCAGGACAATGAGGTGACCTTTACAAAGTGACAAACTCTTACTCATTCTCGTGATTATTTTACCCCTGCTGCTGGTTAAACTGCCCTCTCTTTTCAAACACAAAGCTTCTACTGGTTATGTTGATTGATTTCTCCCTCCACCACCCTATGTCTCCATCTGTTGTAGCTTCTTATTTCCATGCTTGACAATGGCATCTCTTACCTTAAGCGATAAGTGTGCCCATATATCAGTCGGTTGGGCTCTTAGTTGTTTTGTTGGATCCTCTGCTGAAACTTCCGCAGCTGCAGACTGCAGAGCACCTTTCAAATGCAGAGATGCTTCATCCAAATAAAAGCACCACCATTTGTTACAATGAATGCTCGTATACAGTATTCTTTGACACCAGTGTCTTGACGTATTGCAGCTGTGCTCAGGGGGAGTGCTGCTAGTGCATGATAAGAACTCTGTCAACAGGTGTTGCACAGAGAGTCTCTGGGGTAGCTGGGTTGGCAGTTAGGCAGGGTCATTATTGTTTGATGTGAGCATGGCTGGTATTCAGGGAGCACATTTGTCTGTGGGGCTGCACAGGTGCATTTGTGATGAATCTTTTCAGAAGCAACAAGAAAGAAAAGCCAAATGGCAAATAAAACTCTTTTAAACTATATTTACTGCTGATTTCATGCAGAAGTGTAACTATTGTAATTAATGTAGTTTAAAATTTTGGCATAGTGATGGTTAGTAATCTATTATTTTCAGCATGTCAATCAGGAGAAGGTATTTGGTTAAGTTAATTTTAAAGTAAGAGATCTATCATTGTTTTTGCTATAGAGACACTATTTTAACCTTAAGTTACGTTTGAATTAATTTTGTAGAGGGCCCCCAATAATCCCACCAAAATAAATGATGAAGTCCATGTCCTCCGGAAGTCTTTTCTGATCTGATGCCTCTCCAGAGGTTGACATCATTTGTCTGTGTTTTTCAAAATCATTATAAATCAGTGTTGAAAAATAAATGAGATTTTCACAAGGAGACTGTGGTGAAGGATTGGTTAGGTTTATGCTCAAAAACCAATTTGGTTTGGTTGAGGAATGTTGGACTTAGAGAGTGTAGACAGCAGGTGCAAGCCTGCTGTTGGGCAGCTATTTCAGTCATCATTCAGCTTAATGCATTTTAGTTTTACAGAATCACAGTTATTCATCATCATCATTATCATCCTTCGACTGGTGTCGAGATCTTTGATACCATGTTTTTCCACCAGGTCTTGTTGGCCATTGCTGCTCCCAGTTCTTGGAATGCAAGTCCTGTGTCCCCGGAGACTGTGTCAAGAAATGCATGAGACCTGGTTACTCTGGTCAACTGGGGGAGCTGCCATAGCAGGACATGCAATATTATTTGATCCCTTGCACGGTAGCAGTGACTAGCAAAGATTGCTTTCCGACGTGCTACTGTTGTTATTGGCAGCAGTTGACCATAGATTCGTTCTTTTGCTGGAAGAGGTTTTTAATACACGTAAGGAGCCTTGTGTGTGTGCCATCCAGACAGTCTTAGCTCCTTCTTCATAGTCCATGTCTCAGCACCTTATAACAATTACTGACTCCTGGGCTTAGCACATCTCAAGATGATGTGATTTGTTTAAAGACATACAAATAATCCAAGAGTGTTTCTTCCCTTAAAGCTGAGGTAAGCAACATTTGGAATCAAGCTAGTTGTAGCATGAGACCCCTAAAGGAGCAGCTCCGCTGCACTGACCCCTCCCTGTTTTTGCTCTAGCTTGTATTTGCATTTTTCTTTTGTCGTCACGTTCTATTTTAAGGCCAATTTACACTAGAGAATCACGACGAGACTAAATGGTTGCAGGGAAAGTTGCAGCAGAGTGAAAAAATGGTCTGTTTCAGTTCAACTCAAGCCGGCTGACGGTGTCACCTGTAGACGTCGCCTGTACTGTCACCTGTTGCTCAGAAGCACAGTGTAGAGCAGCCAATAGGAACATGTGCTCTATGAAATAACCGTGATTGGGCAAAAATACCTTCTCAGGACTGGATACAGGTCTCATGTTCTTTCAGACCACCTAAATTACAACATGCTTAAAGGTTATTACGGATTTTCAGCCAATTGACAGCAAAGATAAACTGCCTACCTCAGCTTTAATAGCAGAACGTTGATGTGTGTAGCCTTATCCCTTATATCTCTCTGCAGCTGACAGTGCTTGGGGAAAGAGTCGGCTATGTAAGACTACATTTAGGAAACATCTATGTTTAGGTTATAACCTAATTTCATTCAGGTTTCTCTAAAAACTTGGTTAAAGGACCAGTTATGATCATTCCAAAAAATAAACAATGGCATTCAGATAAAGTTTCTCTATATCACCTGGCTTCCTCTTTTGCTCCACTCAAAGTTACTCTAGCCACTGGAAAGCTTTGTCAGTTGAAACTAAACATATGGCGTTTTGGGGCCCTTGCTGGAAATATTGATGCTGTTGTTCATCTTGAGAGAACAGTCTCAAGGCCTTAGGGCAAAGAAATTGATGTTGCACCCCAACTGAACCCCACTCATCACTCACTGTGATGCCTATATCTGTCTTCAAGTTACATTTGAACTACTGAGCAACCAGTATAAGGTTTGAAAAAACTCTTAAAATAATGTTTTATTGTGGCAGTTAGATAAAAAAAAAACAAATATTATTAAAAATATGCATCATGTAAGCATCATTTAAACTGAAATTAGAGAGCTCTTGATCTTGATTTTTAAACAAAGCTTCTCCAAAACCACTCATTTTAGCTAATTTTTTAAGGCATTGCATAAAAATAAAAAATTTGCAATTGATCAACAGTGAACTTTTACTGACACATTGTACTCACTTATTTATTAAATGGGAATATTGTTTCCTTATTAAAGGCTAACTTGGGGAAGTGTCCATTGCTGAGTTGCCAAGACGAGCAGAAGTGACAGCTCTCGTGCACATGTGCGACGAAATGCATTTAGAGTTATGTTTTAAATCATTCTCGGGGTGTGTCACGTGATCTGTGTGGAGTGAATGCAGAAATAATATTGTGGAACGTAATGATGAGAATTAAAGACAGTGTCGTCTGAGAGTTGTTGTAAACATCTGGATATTGTTTCATTAGTGTTGATGTTTATTGTCTCTGGGCGGATTTCGGATTAGTGCTATCTTCTCATAAATGTCAGCGACAATATGAAACTTTCGTAACAACATGCAAATAAAAACTGCATCAGCAGCATATCTCCATATGTTAGTGCCCTCTGTATCCATATTAATATACAGTACACATTGTATTCTAAACTGTACTAAAATCAGGTGTTGATAATATGAAACTAAGTACTCTCTTGTATTTTTGCTTTGTGATGTTCTGTGAAGGAAAGAGCTGATCTTGTCATTTAGTGATGTATAAGTGTGCCACGTTTCTAAGCAGCTTGTTCAGGCCGCAGGCTCTTAGAGGATGGAATGGTTGGAGAAGCGTACTAGGGCACATTAAGATCTACTCCAACGGTCGCAGTTGCCAGGCCACCAATGCCTTAAGTGTGTTTTTGAGTGTACAGTATGTGTATGTCTATGTATGTGTATGTGTCTGCCATGCACTTATTGTGTGTACACATGAATCACTGCTGTTCGAGGCAGAACAAGACCTGGAGATGAGAGCATTCACTAGTGTTGTTCCACCATCCATGAAAAAGAACAAAGTGGCAACAACTCTGGATCCTGACATGTTGGGTGGGCTCGGCATTATCAGCTGTGCGCAGTTAAATGGTAACAGAGCTTATTGTGACTACTGTCCTTTCTGAAACAGTGACAACTTTGAGAAAACAATCTGTGAAAAATAGTTGATGTGCTTTTCTTGGCTGCTGTCTGCGCCGTTATCTTGATGACTATGTTTGTGCTGCTCTGACGCTATTAAGCCTTAGGTGTTTACTCATGGTTTGGAATGTGTAGTTTTCCGTTCTGGTTTTTGCTCTAGATGGAGGAGGTTCAACGGGTCTACCTCCCTCATGACAGTGCAGATTCATTGCTATTATGATTGTCATTACAGCCACTATTTGTCGTTTCTGACTTGGCAGACAGGAGCGATGTGCTATCTCTCAGCACGAGGATCATCTGGATAGCGTTTGTATATTCTTCGTATAGAAGGTGTGCGTGTGTGTAAATGTGTGTATGTATTTGTGTCAAAAAAGGAGCCAGGATCATAAAGTAGAGGCAATCTTTTTTTGCCATTTGTTAAATGTGATCTTTAAGATTATATGCTGACGGTTTGGGTGATCATCGTGTATGACAGATGCACATTTTGTTTGTTTTCCTGTCTTACTTTGTGTGTCTCTCTGTCTTTCTCTCACATAAACACACACACATACACACGCAAGCACACACACATACACACATACGCACACAGTTATTAATGTGTATGTAAAACTGGGTGACCATCCAGTTGTTAGAAACTATTTTGCTTTTGCTTCTTTGTGTAATGTTATTTAATTCTAATAAAGTCTTTATGTCAAGCAAACCAAATCTTCCCATGTGCTCTTTGACATTCTGCTGTAATTACTGAAGTTATTTCTTTCGATGCTTTTGATAAAGACTGAAATAATTCAACTGAACATTTACCTTCAACACGAGAGCAACAAATCATGCAGCCTGAACTGAGTCTGTTTCAGCTGCCGTGAGCACTTGAGGCACAAGTAAAGCAGTAAGGCACGCAAGGCCGCTCTGAAACTCCACAAGATAAAGTGCACAGACGTTGCCACTGAATCATTCTCTTGCTTACTTGGTGGTTCTGCTGAGAGTGGTCTTAATGGAATAAAGAGCAGACTTAATGTTTGCTCAGCCACTCTCTTTACAAGGCTCCTGTATAGCCTCTCACAATACCAACAGCCCATAAAATGTAAATAAATCCATATCATGTACTTTGTAACAACCACTTGGCCTTAATGGATGGGAAAACATACAAAAACTGTGAGAAAGGCATTCCATCACACACGTGGGTAAAAGTATGCCAGTATGGTTTTGGTACTAGGCACAGCTAAAAGATTCAGTGCTAGTTCACAATGAGCAGGGAACAGCAGTCGCAGAGCAGCACAAACCTGTGGGTTTTAAATCAAGCTAGACTTAAAGGCTTTTCAAAATTATTTAGTTAATATTATCTACGTCAACTTCTGCTGCATGTGATTGTCGGATATCAAAAAGCTGCAAGTTTCTCATAGTAGTCTCTGGCAAAGAAAAAAAAAATTCAGTAAAAAAACAGTCAATCATCTTGGGCTCAGTTACAAAGTAAAATAACTAAATAAGTCATAATGTTTCACAATGTTCAGTTTTATTATAACACAGGAACTGACAGAAAAGAATGGGCCAAAATAAATGTAATTATAACACAGTATAAAAGCCTATAATGTAAGCCAAATATATATGTTTTAGGCTGTGGACCAACATAGTTAAAGTACATTTTGCACTGAGACTGGGTTGCAGCAGGTCAAACAAATTGTGACCTTGGTGGGTCATTTTGGTCACTCTGGCATTACTCACGTCAAGTCTATTTTTCATCTAAATCAAATAATCACAACATATGATCTCTCAAGACACTTTACAGAGCAGGCGAAGACCACACTACATAAACCTAT
>JAQLOL010000005.1:10176313-10194868 GCA_029783665.1 Naso thynnoides | reverse complement strand
TATATTTTTTTTTTTTAACTGAGTGGTATTTGTACTTTTACTTAAGTAATGTATCTAAGGACTTCCTCCACCACTCAGTCATATTGCTAATATAGTAAAATGTCACGGCCTCTTACTTGTGCCTCCAAGACTGAAAAGCAAATGAAAAAATGGAATCAAAGGTCAAATAAATCCTCACTAGTAAACAATTAATATTTGTGTAAATTTTTTCTTGACCGGTCATATAAACTTTCATATTAAAATGTGGATGATTTCTCTGAGATTTTTTTTCTTTCGTTTTGTTTTTTAGCTCTTTCCTTTTGTGCCTCAGTGAGTCATTAGGGATCTTTAGCAGTTATTGGATGTTGAGGCATAAGTGTGTTTCTACAGTTTTTACATCCTAAAGAAACAATGACACAGAATACAAAAAGACAACAGAGGAACAGATTATATGTCAGTATTTATTTTCATCAGAACACAATTTTAATCATTGTAGCAGTAGTTTTCATACTTTTTCGAAAAGATCATGACTTGTGAGACTGTTTTATAAATCATTTCATCAAAGTTGTTTGTAAAAAAATTAAAGAAGTTACTTGAACTAAAGCATCTATAATATTACAATATACTGGTAGTATAATAGTAATCATAATAATCATAATCGCAATGATACTTCTATATGACTTTAAACCATTTTCATTTCTATAATCATAAACCTTTCGTTTTCACACACACAGAACCACAACCTTTTACAATTAGGTTGCGAAGCTGAGGACAAGTCTATTGGTTAACCTCACCACATTCTCTTAATATCAATGATTTCAGACGCATAAAAGAAAATAAAAAAAGAAAAAGAAGTAGAAGAAGTAGAAGAAGAAGAGGAAGGAAGTAACGGCATGACATCAACTCAAAGTACACAAGGAAACCTGGACGCAAAGACATACATTGTTCAGCATACTAGGGAACATATTTACAACCAAAAAAGGAATGGGCTTCTGCATAGATCCACAGGATAGAGAACGGAACTATTGTGAAAACAGAGAGAGGCTGAGAGGGAGTGAAAGAGGACAATATTTGTTTACACACCATTTGGTGGTGGGTGCACAGGGGGTTACGGGCAAGAGGCATACATAGTCTATATGTGCAGGGGTAAAACACAAAATTAGCTTTTGTAGGTTGGTATGTTGTGGAATGTGACGGACCAAACCCTACAATTGCTACAGAAAATCGTTGGGGGATCTAGACTGAATCTATAGGATCCGACACAATTTCTTCTCAGTATAATGCAGTAAAAAATCAACAAACCAAAACACATAAAAAAATGAAAGTATCACAGCAGAGTAATTGTTGCTTGCATGCCTGCATTACCAACAAAAGTGAAATCAAAGATTTACATCAGTCAATTCTAATTCTATTATTGTTTGGGAGAAACCTTACACACAAAAAGTTCCATCCTTGGTGCAAGCATGTCTGACGGGGCATGAAGGACGACACGCGCACAGCATTCACACCCATGCAACCACAGTGAAAAAGTGTTTCTTCATGGAAAGCTGACATGGCTCTTGCATGACTTCTGAATGCAGTTTTACTGAAGAATACATGTCCGGCAGTTGGCTTGTGATGACTGTCACATCACAGCGTGACTGCTGAGTTGATAGGCAGACTGAAATCACATGTATGTCTTCGAGAGATCCTTTAAATGTGTTCATGGGGAGCGTCTTGTGAGTCTTATGAGGTACAATGATATATTGCTAACATGGCACGTTTCTATGACACTGACAGACCCTGTTTTCCTGCTGTCACCCCATTTGATCATGAAAAGCAGCATATCACATGAGATCAGAATTGGGTTTAGCTCAATGCAAAGTTTGCTTGACACCAGTTTCAGGCCTCTGACATCTTCTGTCTCATTCCAGACAAGGTCGGGGGAATAATCTATGTGACAGGTGCAAGGGAAACAAAGATCTTTTCCCATCCCAGTCTGTTTTACGTCTCGAGGGACTGACACGGACATTACACATTGTACAGTAATGGTTTCATAGTTTAGTCCATGCAGCTTTAGGGCTGCAGTGGATAATGAGACCACTAATGTAGCAGATTCCTGTGGGGTTAAAGACAGTTGTGGTCTACCACACCTGCCCTGCCGGCCCCAAGGTCGTGGCTACCCTAATAAGCTCTCCAGAGAACACACAGCAATTAGCGACAAACACAAGCACACATCTCTGCATATGTACATATGCAAACAAACACACACATTAACCTCAGCCTAACTTATTTCAGAGCTCAGCCTCTCTGAATCCTGTGTATATGACCATCCTTGTGCAGGACTTCAGCAGCAGTAGCAATTTAGAAGAATAAAAATATCTCCCTCTACTGGTGGCCAATAGAATAGCAGCATTTTTCTGTTACTGATGCAGTCATCCAAGATGGGCATGGGTGTGCTGTGCTGAATGACAATGAGCAGTTATGTTAGTCATGCAAGCAGGAATGGTGACGTCTGGAACGGGGTGGGGTCTAAACAGCACAGGTGTTGAAAAGAAGACAACAAACCAGTTGCAACATGGCATGAATAATTATGAATTTTAAATCCTCATATAAGCTGTATAATAAATTCTTGACATCAGATATCGGATTGGACATCTCATTTAAGTAATCGACATACTTGAATGTGGAAAAAAAATGCATTCAGAAACATCTGTTTATCTTCAAAATACCTGATCTCACAGCCTTGTTCCTCTAAGAGACTAAAGAAAAACCTAGAAACTAAAAGAAGAAGTCAGCCCTTAAGGTCACACCATTTCTTTCCGTTCACACGCTGGTCAACATTTGTAAAATAAACACAAGTGTCAGCTGACTTAGACGATTATCAGGGTATGCAGTTAGTGCTTACACAAATAATAATGAGTTCCTCTCTCTGGATTTGTTTCTGTTCCTGCTCTCCAGTAACAGCCAGTGGAAACGCCTCTGTACTGCAAGTGTAGAATTTTAAAAAGAAACAGCAAATGAGCCACTTTTTTTTTTAACCTTTTGTCTGCCTACTACCAACAATTCAGATATGCATGTTAAGTGTCTCTGACTGTGTCGATGATTATGTTTGTTCTGTTTTTCTTAGTAAGCCCTTTACTTAATGAGAAGTTAGTTTGATGTTTTGAAGAGAAAAAGTACAAGACAGTGGGCATGCTACAGGAGCTGATTTGGGATCAGACATTGTGTGGATTGGGGGAGAAAAATTAACAAAAGAGGCTGTCATAACCTTACAGCAAGCCTCCACATGCAGGTCATGGGAATAGATTGCACATTTTGTTTTTAACAGAAATAAAAAGACCTTTTGGAACAAACTGTGTCTATGTCGGTGATATGTAGAATGACATTCTTTACGTGTTGTATGGCCAGTGATCAGGAGTTTTTCCTTGATATTGATATTTGAGCTTCATCATAACTGCACAGGAGTTACAGTTCACCAATCATCATAAAAAGTTCTTAAGGGTAACATCCAGTCATTGTGTTTCATGTGAATAAAAAGGCCTGAGGTTACAACAGTGGTTCTCAAACTTTTTCTGGTGTGCCCCCCTTCATAAAAGTTCATGCCCCTTCACCTATGTCTTTTAATCAGTCATTAAAGTGACGGAGGAAGCAAAAAGTGAAGTAAAAAGGATCAAGTTAAATTTTAGTGAAATACAGGTCAGCCCAGAAGCATTAGCAAACTTTTTTTTCCCGCAAAAAATATTCCTTCAATTTCGTTTTCCCTCCATATTTTTCCTTCAATGACCCCCCTTAAGTGGCTCCTTGGAGGGCCTGCCCCACAGTTTGAGAACCACTGGGTTAAAATGACACCACTCATATACACAGACGTCAATATTGGTACAAGGGCAAACAGTAACTTGAGTTGTTTGTTTTCTAAGTAGTGGTGAGAGAGTAAAATTTTTCAGATTTGCTGCATGGAGAAAACGAGCCAAGGCTCTTGAGACAGAAAACAAAGAGGAAACCTTCAGTAACTGTCACTGTTATGTTGCAGACATTATTTTGACTGGATAGTACCTTTAAAATGTATAATAACAAAAGCCTCATTATCTGGAACAACAGTGAATAGTATATCCAGTGCTAAAATTCTTGATGTCAGCTAACTTTGCTGAGCCATGCTGCTGAAAAGTGACCAGAATCTGAATGGGGTTTTGGTGAAATGCCTGAAATCACATCTTTGGTTAAGACAAGCTTAACACAGTTTCATGTTTTGTTCTGTGAGATAAATTGAGTCTAAGTGCACTTTTTAGCTTCCTCCGCTAACAAGTGGCTAACTAAAAACTGCAGAGGATGTATTGCAAAACGTTCATGTTGTATCCCTGCCTTTACTGAATGAGTTATTCTAGGTTGGTCAGGGTGAAAAAGCACAGTAAAAATTCCCTCACCCTCTCAAAGCTGAGGGCAACAAGAGGAGCGCTAATCCTGCTACTAGCAGGACAGCTTGAAACCATCCAGTCACTCATTCAACACATAATACGCCAATTTTTCAGGAAATCCAGATTGCAAACTTTTTTTTATTCTAAACTTTTTCAAATTTATTGCAGTTTTTCATTATTTAAATATTTTGGACTAGATTTGGTTCATATGACTCAGGCCTAATGACAGTATTAGCCTGAAGCTTAAAGGATCATTCTGGCTTTTAACAGCTTTGGTCTTTCTTTTGCAGCTGTTGCCATTATATCCATTTATTATGACAATTTACTTAACAAAGCAGCTGTGCCTTGCATATTGCACAGAACAGCGCAGCCTTCATTTTAACTCATTTTACCCTTCAAATAAGTCCACTTATCCATGGATTTTTTTTAATGTCCAGAGTGCAGGATTTAGTGGCATCTAGTGGTGAGGATGCAGATTACAACCAAATGAATATCCCTCTGCTCAGCCTCCTCTTTCAAGCGTACAGCAAAAACTACAGTGGCCTTGAAAAACACAAAAAATGAAAAAGTTCCTTGTGATAACCAATGTTTAGTTTATCCATTTTGGCTGCCATAGAGAGAAAGTGATACAGCATGGTAGATGAAGATATGAAACGCCTATTTTATGGCACCTTAAACAAAACCATTCTTATATTCTGGTGATTATACACAAAGGAAAACATAATTATGAATATTATACTCACATTCTGCCCATATATCCCACAAAATACTGGACCTTTAAACTGTGAAAGAAAGGGAAATAGAGAGAGAGAGAGAGAGAGAGAGAGAGAGAGAGAGAGAGAGAGATCCTTTGAGGCTTACACCTTTGGTGACACTGCAGGAACACTTCCTGTCTCTTCCTGGTGGTTTTCATCATTTAGTCAGGTGTTAGTTTTTCATTGATGCTAGTTATGGAAATGTTTTGATCCTTGTAAACAAGGTTTATAGGTTAATGTTATCTCACAAAACAAAGTGAGGAAAAACCATAAACCTGTGTCATTCAAAACCCAGTGAAGATTTAATGGGATTGTGGCCAACAAATCAGCATGGCATAGCAAAGTGACATCAGGGAGGAGGGAGGGATCATAAAAACATTACTGCACCAGCCTGTTAGGTAGACTTTTAGGATACGACTCAAGAACACTCACCCTCTCTCAAACACACACGTGTAAAGACATGCACACAAGCACGCACACACGCCCACGCATGCCCACACACACACGCACAGTAAATCTAGAAACACAAACCAACACACGCTCACAGACTTGCAGCTAATTTTTTTTTTACACATTATCTGTCTTATTTAGAGAACACATTTTCTTCCTGTTTGAGAGACCCAGAAACAAACACAAAGGATGAACATTAGAAAGAGAATATGATTGTGTTTTTCCATAGTCAGCCAGTGCAACAGAAACCAAGAATTGGAACACAGTGTAAAAAAGCGTAGTGAGAGAAACTCAGCCGTGAGGAAGCTGACCTTCCCACTCAACAAAAGGCTGTGGCATTGTCCCCTTTCTGTCTAAGGGATTGGTTGAGTCCCTTAGTATGTCTGTTTGTTTACTTATTTATTTGTTTTGATTGATTTGTGTGTCCTCCATCTCGAAGTGTCCCACATTTTCCGTTTGAACATGTGTGCAGAATGTCCTCATGCACACAGCTTCAGCCGCTTGCACAGCTGTGGCTGTATTTTTCCACACTGGTTGCCATGGCGAGGGAATCCCCCACCCAGACAACCTCACCTCCTCCTGGCAGCTCTATCACTCCTCGTTGGCAGGGCTCTCCTCCAGAGGCGTGATAGCGGGGAGGCCCAGTCCTGTTGCATTGTGGGATGCAGTGAGGCTGGCAACAGTGTGTAGGAGGACGAGGACCAGCAGGCAGAGTTTGAGCCGGCTGTTACACAGTCTGCAGGCTGCCGAGGAGCTGAGGGAGGTACGGTGCTGGCATGGCGGGTGAGTTCTTTTCAGGGTCCCCCGGGAACGGTTGTCCACTCTCAAGTCCCACCGTACATCACAGCACTCTGCATGCGGGTCCACACCTGATGGATAGTCCTCCAGCAGCCCTGAGAGTTATTTGTTGAAAGGAGGATGGTTGTGGTGGTGGTGGTGGAGATATAAACAGTTAGCAAACAGCTCACAAGTTAAAGATACCACTTGTAGCATTATTTTTTCATAAATCCTGTTCTCGCTTCCTGTCCCAAAGAGAGTATTGCTGTTTATCCTACTTCTACCATATAAGCACTGCTTTAAGACTTAAAGAAGTTAGTTTTTTTGCACAAAAATAAGGAGATCTATGATCATATTTGATGTTCTGCAGCATTATTATGACAACCGGCGCAGTCCTGAGAGCTGGAACTGACGTCACCGCTAGCTGAAAACAACGGAGGAGCATGTGCACTCAGACAATCCATCAAAAAATACAATAAACGCTCATTTTAAAAGATGCGAAAGTCGCCAAATGTTTAGTGGTGTCCTTTCATGTACCAACACTATTTATAACCCGAAAGTGGCTCTTTAAGCTGCTCCATGAAACAAACAAACAGCCGTTTCCAGGTTATATATTGTATATATATCATATATATATGTTTAGTTTTGAGCTTCAGTGTTGGTACATGAGAGGACACCACTAAACATTCAGCGAATTTCAAATCTTTTAAAATGAGCTTTTATTGTTTTGTTTTTTTTATGGATTTTTTTGAGTGCTCATGCTCCGTTGTTTTCAGCTAGCGGTGACGTCAGCAACAAGCTCCAGCACTCAGGACTGCGCCAGTCATCCTAATAATGCTGCTGAATATTGTATCTGATCATAAATCTCCTTATTGTAAGGCTTAATGTGCAAAAATTGAACTTCTCCTTTAAAATTTATAACAGACAATATTAACATCATGTCTATGAGAATGAATTCCTATGAACTTGATTATTCTTACATAATTATTGAAAGACTGACAGAAGGTGCATAGTAAATATCTCCAATGACATAACGTCTACTACATTTAAAAATGTACTTTGTGTTTCACTGTAACTCCATTCTGTTTGTATTTTGATTTACAACATTTTATTTGCTTCTGCTTTATTTATTTGGAGCCACACCTTAAAAAGTTATTAAGCTGTCCACTGTGTTTGAAAACAGTTCAAACTATCACTCAGTTTTTGAAGCACAAATGTTTTTATTTTAGTAAAATGAATGTCTTTGAGTTCTGGACGGCCCTTTGGACAAAATAAGCTGTGTGAATACATAACATCTTTCCTTTTTTTATTCTAAGTTTATTTTACACACCGAATGATGAATTGATTGATCAGCTCAACCCAGTTGTAATGAATACGACAAGTTTTTTTTTAAATTATACATGCTGCATCTCTTTTCTGCTCTTCTCCAATTTTATGTTATTACCGAAATTATCCTTGCCTTTGGAACTAGGCCTACAGATACACTATATAAGTGCTTCTGATGTATTGAGTCCAAAAATATACAGTATTTTGCACCTCTTTTGAAACATGGAAAGACAAATAGATTTGTTTAGTATTCCAACGTATCAAAGCACACGGCATTGACATACAGTCTGAAATCACAAACAACCATCTGACACCATCTCCTCTCACATTATAAGCAAAGGGGGTTTGTCACGGCCTGCATTCATGCTTGTCATGGTCCGTGTTTGCACAGTTTGACTGTCAACAGCTTCACCACGACAAGAGGGACCGTGTTATTACTGCATGTTTCTGACAAATCTGCATTTAGAATGAACATGTTTGCAGAGTTAACGACAAAATGCACACTTGCACATCAATGGAGAAGTGAGAGATAAACTGAGAAGCTGCAGTGGCTGCTGTCACTCATTTTTTTTACCCATTTACTTGATTAGTGTTACTCAATCAGCTTGTGTTGTACATCAGCAGACTTCACATTTAGTGTTTATTTCCACATGATGAAACCTTTATACTGCAAATCAAGTGTATTGTATTGTATCTGTAGATTTTATTGTTAATGTAACAGGTAGTCTGCGCAGTCAGATCCTGATGTAGTTTATGCCATAGAGCTAAAATATTGTCCAAAAACAAACATATCAATCAGCCACCTTGCTGGATTAGGGGAAATGCTTCCTCAGTAAGATTAATATGGGCACTGTGTGTGTACGTTTTTTGTTTGTTTGTTGTTGTTTTTTTTTACATATTACTGTGGGTCCTGTTGCTGTGAATGCTAACTAATGCAATAAATTTGTATTAATCCATAACAGAAAATAGTTCCCAAGAAATACACCGTTTACTTTTGATTATGTAACACTTGCTAAAAATTGTGATGTTCAGCTGTTTTAGGAGCGGATTTAGCCTTTTTACTATGTCAGCACATATATCTGTGAGACCCATTTTTTAAGATTTGTTCAGATTTGGTGAATGGGCTTAAGGCTGAGATCCACAGAGAGCTACAGAGCAACTGAGGATATCATTAACCATTTAGAGGTAGAATAACATAATATATGGTTTGGGCTTTTCATACGATTTGTTAAAAGTTAACAAAAATAAAGAAGGCTCTCAGCCTCATCAAGAGTGGCTATGGTTTAATGGCTAAGTTTTCTTTATAAATAGATAAACCACTAGAAATGATTAAAAAAAACATACACAAACAATATAGATAAACACTGCTTTGACTGTCCTCTGTTGTGCTGTACATAAATGTGAAGGATGATCTACATGACCACCAGAGGGCAGCATCAACATGTGATGGAGGTGTTTGTATTAATCATGTTGAGGGGACAAAAATCTGCTCACAGTCACACTGTGGTAGACTCACCTCCTCTGTATGTGGATACAAAATCTGGTCCTGACAAGGTTAAACATTTATGATTCAGATGTATGTAAGTGTGTGTGTGTGTGTGTGTGTGTGTCCTGGGCTAGACTTAAGTACTGCATTCACTAACAGTAACCCACAGAGTGCAGTATGCAGTTCAGCAGCCTGCAGTGCTCCACCGTGCAGCTGCCTCTTGGTGCTGTGAATAATTGGCAACAGTTTCTTGTTATTGTGTATCATCCTGTTAGTCTGCTGATTACACAGAACATCTTGTAACTGTAAAGTCACACATGTTTACTGTGTGTCCGTCTGAGGTTGTGTCCTGTTGTGTCCTACAGATGTGCTCACTATGTGCTTTTTGTACGGTAAGTTACGTAGGTCAAGAGGATGCACGGTAAAGTACATTAGTAGGACAGGAGCAGTAAAAGATAGAGAAGCTAGATATCTGAATTTTGCATCTCAGGATTTGGGCAAGTAAAGCCACTTTATCCCTAAAATAGTCAACAGACTATTAGTTAAAGTTACACGAGGCAGCAGCCTGTACTGCACTGATGACTGGTGACAACCTGGTCGCCACAAAATTGTTTAACAGTTTATGTTTTAGCAAATCACAGATATGTACAATTCTTTCATTTCATAGGTAACACATCAACATTTCAACAGTATGTATCAACATAGGGTCATTCTGATGTATAGGCCTATACGAGTTAAATCTTCTCTGGAGGAAATTGTGGAGAAGTGACTGCAACAGCAGAACAGTGTTTGAGACCACATCAAGGTTGACAGTTTCAACAGGAAATTATTCATCTTTTTTTGTGCCGACTACAATGAAGACGTTGGGACATTTAGTAGCTTTGTCAGGAAATTTAGTAGCTTTGTTTCTGGGGACAGAAACATGTACGTTAAGATAGACGTGATCTTTTCCATGTGGTATTTGTGCCCATACCTAACCAGACTTTAACTGCAGAAGTTAAGTTTAGCTAAGTTTAAACATAAAAGTTAAGTTTAAACATAAAAAATGTAAGGAAAATTTTAAGTTTTAACATCTGTGGTTTGAAGAAACATACAATGCAAACATTAATTCTGATTTTGTTGATAATGATAAAAGTTTGGTACAACTTTCTATGAAGCCTGTCTCTGTAATGCATTATGACACATTATATAACACATTATGAACACACTTGTAATGCATTGTAGGTGTTTACAGGTATGGTCAGGATTAGGGTTAACCTAAGCCTGCCTATAACTTTAAGTATGTATAGGCACATTTTAACACATTATAAGTATGTTCATAATGTATCACAGATGTATGGTTTAAGTGAAGTGTTATCAAAAGTTAAAACAAAAACAGAAAGGACAGAAAACAAACAGAAGGAAACGTAAACAGTAGGACGCTTTTTTGTACCTGTGCATATAAAACTGGGGCTGCCTCCATGAATGAGATCATCGTTGTCGGGCAGGACGAAGGGGCACCGCTGCTGCACCTCCAGGCAGTACTGACCACATGGGATTTTCTTACTGCAGTGCATCTGGGTGGTCTGGAAGTACTGAGAACACAGCCAGGGCTTATAAACCATCTAGGTGGGAGACAGAGATGTGAGGGCAGGGGAAAGAGAGAAAAAGAGAGAGGATATGGATGTGTTATGGAGGGTTTCATTAGATAATACACATACAGTGCATGCATGCACACTCACACTCACATACATGCGCAACATCCATGACCTCTACAGCTGCAATATTGATCCACACAGGCCTGAGCAGATAAACTGTTGATCCTAATGTCCACTGTTCAGTGAGTCCGGCTGGAGCTGGGAAGATATCACTTTGTCAGTCAATCAGCAGTATTAGCAAATCTGACCTTTAAACCAGCAGAGTATCACTGAGTACTCTGGGAGCACGTCACCCCTTTTAGAAGGATAATTTACGATTTTGTATAATTTTATATTCAAATTGTGGACTGATACAGCCTGAGCAAAATGATATGCACCACAGGTCCTGCTGTTTGTTTTACAAGCATTTAAAGTCACAGTTTATGAAATATAAACATATCAGCACATCCATCACTAAAAATCATAACTAAAGAACCAGACAAATACCTAATTATAGTTTCAGTACAAACGTTTGTTTGTTTGTTTGTTTGTCTGTTTGTTTGTTTGCTTTTAAAGCTGCAATATTTGGGGTTTGTTTACATTAGTAATTTAAAATACGTACAATCCCTAGAAGATGTGGGGAAGGTAAGTCACCTAAGAGGATTTTTAGTTCATGGCTCAGTCTAAAAAAATGTTGATTTTTCACAAAAATATTTCAAATTATGTGTCTCAAAAATAAATAATGGGTACTTACTGTACTAATGATTCTGTTTGCAGTGAGAGCAAACAAACTGGGTGAATGTGAACCATTTTTTACTTCAAATTATTATATATTAAAGGTCAAGGTAATACTAAACGTATGCTCAAATGTAATCCTCCACAATGTGTGAAATGTGCAGATTTCGCCAAAAAGTCCAGTGTGCATAGTTCCTTAGTGTTGAGGCTTGTTTGCAGTAATTTGCTATTTTTTTCTCACTCACTTCTCTACTTTACACGTGCACAAGTCGGGACAAATGATTAACTTAGCACCTTATTTCCCCCCTCTTGTGTGATAAGGTGGTCACCTCATTGTGTGGCATTATCACCTGCAGCAATTAGCCGATATTTCTTACGAAACGCTCTGGGGACTGCGAGGCAAGCTAGCACCTGCTGTGAGCTAATCATTAGGCTAAAAACAGTGCAGCAAAGCAATGATCATATCACTCCTCCACACGTACATGTTGCTAATGTGGCTGTGTATGGTGTGTTTGAAGAAAGAGAGCAAACAGGGAGTTGATATGATAGATATATTTTTAAAGCACACGCATAAATAGAAATAAAATGCCTGGACACATCAAAGAATAAATATTCACAATGTAAAATGTTATTGCTGTTAATATAATGCAGAAACATACTCAACAAAACTTTCTAGATGGCAGAGAGCTAAAAAAGACTGCATCAATACACAGTAGGGCCTGGCTAATATGGGATTTTTAGGGTCAATGCTGATATGAATATTAGGGAGAAAGCAATTCTGGTGTCTGATATATCGACTGATATTATGTAATGTCACCTGAGGTGGTTGTCTAATTTAAACCAAAGTAAGGCAGAAAGGATATCTTACATTTTAGCAAACTATATTCAAAACATCATTGAAATGGACAGTAATTACTTCAGTTATCATTATCAATTGACAAGTCACCCTCTGCTGGACAAACTAAGTAATTACACAATTTTAAACCACTAGTCCAAGCATTTGTTCCAGCCTTCAAAGAAAAAAAAAGTTTTAAATCAGTGCATATCGGAGAACATAAGCAGTGATACTGATATGTTTGGACAGGTCAATATCAGACAATAATATTGACAAACTGATATATATTGGTTGGACCCCAATGCAGAGTATAAGTGCAAAAACTGCCTTCTAAACAAATGATCAGTACATGGTTGCAATCCAGCCAAGATGTAAGAAATGTGAAACAGTGGAAAGGACAAGAAAAAGAAAACTGAGGGTACAAAATGAATACCCATAATCTTAAAGGGTGAATTACAGACATAGCAGACTACGCTTTGGAAAACAGAGCTAATGTTGCGCTCATTATTTAAACATACTTTGCACAGTGGAGTTATTTAAATGTTTCTTTTGCACGACTATTTAAGGTTTACCGTTAAAGCCCTTTCACTTACTGTCTTTCTTTTTTACAGGCAAAGATATCTGTCATGGTTTCTTGACTGCTTTGAAACACGAGTTTATGTTTGTGTTACATTTTTTACAAATTAGTCTGCATATACATACGTAAAAGTGAATGCAGGATGTGATTAAAAGAAGGAAGTAAATATAATGTAAAGCATTATGAAGGGTTTTTTTTCAAAATGGTCTGTCTTTGAACATTTATTTCTAACGTGAGGGTAGGAATATTACTGTAAGTTAAGAGTTGCTGGAATGACATATTAACAATCGTCTTCATTGTGACAAGCACCTATTGTGTGGTACTCAAATATCCTTTGTGCCTCTGATGGCCACATCGAGACGTCAGTTTGTGGCATCTGAAATTTATAATATCATTATATACCGGTAAATATTGATTCACAGTGACAAATTAACAGTTGGGTTGAATCATCTGTCATGCACATCGTAGACTGAGAGGAAATGTGCATGAATGCACTCACGCACGTACAGACATTCTGCACTCACTCACAGATGCTGCACAGTAAATTGCTGTGTGCTAATAATTAGATTTACAGGCAAGGATGAGGTTGGTTTACACACACACACACACATACACACACACAAACACACACAATGTCCCACTTTCTAACTGGTCATTTTTTGAATGTCACAAATTAACTAAATAAGGTCAAATGATCTCATATCACATCCTCTATAAATTAGATAAATACTTCTAAATTAACACACTGTGCATCTGTGTATGTGTGTGTATGTGTCTATGTATTTGTGTGAATGTACACAGTTATGTTTTCCATTCACTTGAAAAAAACATTTTCCATCTCATGTCCTGTCACTGGTGTTTGGACAACTGCTCACCTTGCAGCTGTCAGGATTTGGAACCGGGTGAAATTGAGCAATGTATCATATTTCACTAAAAATGTTACTGGCACAGAGCTTCAAGCAGTGTCAAGTCTTTTTGTATTCATCAACCTTTTCCCCAATTCAGCAGAATCTTAAAAACACAATGTTTAAGTTGAGGTCTTTTGCACTCAGACTCAGTTGTGAATCGAACAATCCACATCTGAACAATCAATAACATGAGAACTGAAAAAGATCATCTTTAAACATCTTCAACTTGATCCACGAAGAAGAGGCACAAGATTTTTCCCACCTGTTTCACATTTCCTTGTATCAGAATTTAAGACGGTGTTTTGTGATGCTAAAGAACACGGGTTAGATCTCAGTAGCACCTAAACCACATGACTAGAACAAACAGGGCAAGCATATGAGGCTGCCAGCCGGCACAACATCTGTCTGAAGTACAAAACATATGGCAAGAAACTGCGGCTCTTTCTGGCCCTTTTCCACACAGTCATGCCCCTTTGTACTCAGTCCCAGTTAGTGGAGCTCACTGCTGCTGCTGTATGCGAGCTCTCCACTCCCTCAATCATCAGTCTACTGTAGACCCACGACTGCTAGTTTATCATCCTGCTGTCAAACCTCAGAGAGGGAGAAAGCGACAGCGAGTGGGAGAGATAGAGAGAGGAGTGTCATGATAGAGATAGTGGTGGGATAGACTCTTTTTCTTCTTTATATAACTTTTTTCCAATCTGCTGTGTTCTCTCAAGCCCCTTAGGAGGAGAATAAAAAAATGTCTTCTCCTCAATCACCGGCTCAGTTAGTTTGAGGTCAGCCAGCTGCTTTTCAAAATTTCACTCTCCCTTTCCTGTCGCCTTTCACTTCCTTTTACATCACCCAGTGCCTTAACTCCTGTCACTGTGTCATCTTTCCCATTGAGGGTGTGGCCGCGCTATGCATTGCTAGATTTGTGTGTTACATTTTTACCATAAGTTTCCAGATACTGTAGATGCACACATGAAAAACCTACAAATTTATTCTTAAATAATGGTACCTGACCAGCTGGGCAGAATTGCTGTTCTCACTCACTAAATAATCACAATTGCACCTACAAAAGTATTTTCTCTAACATTATTTTCAACCAAACTCAGAGAGGAAGGAATGTTGCCACTGAGTTGCTCAGAGACTTTAACTACAAATTATCTACGTAGGAGAATATTTAGCAAAATTTGCTTCAACAGCAGACAGCATCAACGCCTGAATAAAATAGGGGCAATTCATAAAAAAGAGAGACACTTGTCTTTGTGAATTATGATCAAATATAACAGCAATAAATGCCTCTAACATAAGACAATTGCATGTAACGACCAGTGGAGCATTATATATATATTATATTTTTTCACTTAACAGAAACAATGACAGCAAAAAGATCCTCTCTCCGTCCACATAGAAATAAAATGCTGTATTTTTTTATGTCAGGTTTTGGTGCAAAATGCAAATAGCACCCTGAAAGATTACATAGAAGAGAGGGAAACAGAATCCGAGTGTTAATGGTGCATGGTGGAAAATGTACACTGAAATGAAAAAAAAAGAGACAGAAATAAATGTATAGAAATGTAATGCATGCAAATGAATGGAGGGAATGTCCTCACAGAGATAAGGAACAAATGAATAAACTTGTTTGTACAGGAACCATAGTTTGCCATTCTTAACTTCCACAGCAAATGTTTTAAATCAGATGCAATACCAATGCAGTTTGCACAACACAGAGAGATATTTAGAGGCTGCGTAAATGCAAAAAAAAAAAAAAAAAAAATCAATGGGAATACAGCAGATACGAACAGGCACAGATGTGTTTGACGGAATGTGATTTTGAGAGAAAACTTTATTATAGATAGTATTCTTATGCATTGTGGCTGAGAGACTAAAAAGACTCCGGTGGTCAGAGCAAGAAAAAATAAATTGCCTTGAAAATATAAAAATAAATTAATTAGAAGACTTTGCAGACACTAAAATGCAATCTTCAGCTCTACACTGCACTTTAGCTTTGAATTGCAAAATAAAAGGACACAATATTTGTTTACACCGCTCTCTCTTCCTGCTCTGCACTGGTTTGGTTGCCTGTTAGTGATCTGCAGAGTTGAGACTCTGCTGTCTCCTGGATTGGATTATTTCATAATGATTAGGCTAATAGGGTAGTAATTGATGGAGGGCCTTACCCTGCCCTGTGGTATTGGTTTTAAGTAGCCCCGCATGGCCCTGCCTTGTCAGTGCCTTGTCTTTAATGTTTTATCTCGACTTGTGGTTGTGACTAAACTGCTGACAGAGGCTGAGGGAGCTGGTAGCAACGCATCAGATCCCTGCAACTCATTCCACTTCAACATGCAGTATGGCAGTGCTACAGAGAGGCACAGACGCACATAAACACACCAGAGTCTCATGAGCTGCCTTGTCAATTACAACTAACACAGCCATTCACTGCTTCACTGCATTTAGGCTATCCTCTTTTCTTTTATCCTCTTTTCTGCTCTTGTTATTTAAATGATCCTCAGCTTAAATAATGAAGCAGGGCAAGTGTACGGCACAATAGCCTGGTGGAAGTATAATTTTGAGTTGTGTCAGAGTGAGGCAGGGGAGTAAAACAACATAGGGAAATGATGAAAACTGCCTCCTTGTCTCTGCTGTTCTACCAGTTTTCACTGGAAAATTCACACACTTTCTTTAGTTTTTTTTTTTTTATTTATTTCTACACTTCTTTTTACTGATCATCATCCAGATTTTGTCTCTGGATGCCAAAATGTTGTTCAGTTCAGCTTCAAAAGGTATAGGAACAACAAGAAAATATTTAGAAAATAAAACACAATTACGCTATATTCCGACTGAGCATGTAACTCAACTGGAAATGGTTAAAATCAGAGAATATGTTTGGATTAAAGAGTCTTGGGCAATCTAACTTGCTTTTTAAATAATCCTAATAAAGAGATGTCTTGTCCTATCCAATGCACTGCATACTGTCCACTGGCGAAAATGTAATTTTCAATACCATCCACAGAAGCACAGATTATCACTCTGCATGCTCTCCACAGCATTGGATGGGATAAGCCGTCCATTTGGACAGTGACACCAAGGCAGTCTGAGATGTATGGGGTCAAATACAGGGTGTTCTCTAGTAGGATAAAGAATGTAAACTATCATTTTAATTCCTACAGCAGCAGCAGCAGCAGCAGCAAGGCCTCATGGGGGTTTCACTGCAAGATGGGGCTAAAGGGTCAAACAGCAAAGGTTACATTAAGTAGAATCAGAACAAAAAAAAAATCCACATATGCAAACAAGTGAGTGTGCATGGCTGAACGAGTCAATGAACGCAATCAAGCGTGAACTCAAACACGGAGAAAAAACAAACCATCGGTCTCTGCAAGGAAAGCTTATCAGTTCAATATCACCGCAGGAAAAAACCCTGCTAACACAGGCAGATAACATTTAATTGGCAGTGATGTGCTTATGTGCATTTCTTTGTTTGTACAGTTAAAAAATGCATTTGTGTGTATAATGACTAGCCTGGGGCGCCAGCACCTGGCAGACATACAAACAGTGTCAACAGCAGTTGTATGGAGAAAATGTAACGTAGCTAATGATCTAAACAACGAGACTGACATGAAATAAACAGGCAGGTTTAGCCAAGATAGTTAGAGAAGCCAATAAGAATATGATAGCAAGACAAAAGGACGAGTGAGGCTGCCGGCAGACTGATGGTACCACACGACACACTGATTGAAAGTGAAGTGACGCAGAAAGCACTCATGCAACTCCCTGAGAGGCACCTATTCAATTACATTCATGTTACATTTGAATAACTGCGTCGACGCGTACAGACCCGGTTTGTCAATAACGATCCACCTGCTGTTTGTGGCAGATGCAACAAAAACACTCAGACACACACAGAGAACACACACACACACACACACAAGCGGATCACCCACAGCTAAACACCACTTGTATCTTTAATATGGGCTGTTCAATTGGCAAACAAAAGCCTTGCTAATGCAATTATTACACAGCAAAAAGAACCAGTATTATACTGAGGGAGGCTGTTCAAAGGAAAATATAGCTGAACAAATAGAAACAGGAGAGGATGTGTGTAAAAACCGAATAACCTCCGATTACAGAGCACACAGAGTTCATCAGACTGTTATACAGAGATGTTTGACACGCCAGGTATTAAATGTGGCTTGATTCTCAGTGAATAGGGAAAAAATACAACAAGCATTAAGAGTGCTGAATTGCAAACTAGCAGCGGCACAGGGTTACATGAAAAATGGATGAATTAAAGATACGGTCATGGCAGTGTGTGAATAAATGATGAAGAATGAATTTCCCCCATGCAGAAGGTGTTCGCAGTCCACAAGAGTGTGTTAGTTGGTGCTCTGTGCTGCCCTCTGAGCCTGTGAGACGATCTGTTTCAGGTCTTTCTGTCAGGATGTTGTCTTGTCTGGACTGCTTGGTAACATTATCGCCATCACACAAACACACACACAAACACTTTCTTTTTCTGAATGGGCACTCATCAGAGAAGACCTCCAGAGAGTTTTTTTCGCTCATTGACCTGTATTGGGTTTGACCGGAGAAAAGTTACAGCTCAAAAACGGCTAACATGCATCGAAATGGGGCGGTGCGCAACACGCTTACAAAACCTTTTAACAACTAATACTGCTCAAAATAGCACCATGCGCCTTCAGTAGCATGACTAGGGTCTCTACACATAAAACCA
>JAQLOL010000005.1:10153611-10175751 GCA_029783665.1 Naso thynnoides | reverse complement strand
GACTCTACAGCCTGTTCAACCTGCTGCCTTCTGGCAAAGGATATAGAACTATGAAGGCATATCACTATCAATGCTTGCACAGGCGCAAATGAGATCCGAGCACACAGAACCATACTTGCGTGCAGATTATAGCTTCGTTCATAGTCACCATGGTCCATATCTATTAAAAAAAAAAAGTAACAAAAACCAAAACATCCAATAAAATCAAAAAAGACAATCAAAGTCAATGAAGGAAAGAAAAATACTGACAGCAACTCATGGATGCTGAGCTACTCTATCGCTGGCAGTTTACATCCACAGCTCAGCTGCGCCATGTGCTGAACGAACCTACTATAGACAGACAGCTTTGCTTTCAGACAGAGAAGATAAGACGACAAATAAGTCTTCTGTCAGACTGTGTTGGAGAGAGATACGACGCTGAGAAAGGATGGATGTAAGGATGGAGACAAATGAAGAAGTCAAGGAATATTTTTTAAGGGAGCACATCCACACGCACAAAACATTTGCCCTAAAACTCATTTTGATGATTAATCAAGGTTATCTGGATGTAATTCATGGGCACTGTCATGCTGACAATTACAATGATAATTAATTTGACAAAGATAATTATCACCATGATGGGCCTATACTGTGAGTGAGAGTAATGAATCAGCATCTACTGCAGTCATACCGCCTGCTGTTTGCCCTACCAGGCTGTGACTGTATGCACGTGCATGCACCTGCAGCTCAGATATCGACTCTCTGCACCTCTGTGAGGTCCCGTTGCCGCATCCTCTACCATGCAAACCCATAAAATAATGAAAGTAATCCAAGCAATAACTGTGCACCGTGACCATGCAGTATCGCAGCAAAAAATCCCTTTCTCTTCGCAGAACTACTATCTCTCCTGCAGCTCCCCATGCCACCCCTCACCAAGTCACCCCTACCCCACCACCCTTGTCTCCCTCTGCAGTGTGTACTGCAGCAGTTGGATGAAAAATGGCCTGGAAGGGGGGGCTGGCACAAGGTTGCCAGCAGAGACATAACAGATATACACACTCACCTTCAGACACACACTATGCTCTCTTTCCAGCTTTGCTCTGCTATTTCTCTAACTTGCTCTCTTTCTGTCTTTTCCGCAGGTGAGACAAGCACACACACAGGCACACACAGGCTGGCAGAGCAAGAGTGAATAAGAGAAAGAGCTGGAGACAGACAGACGAGGTCAGCAGGTTTTTACAGTATTAATAACCTACAGTTGTAAGTTGCTTGTTATCAGGGGGTTTTCCTCCCATGGGTGCCAACGACCCAGCCAGGCAAGCCTTATTTGGCTACTCAAAAATAAAGCCTGTACAGTAATGACCTTTTAGTTTTTCAGTTTAATTCCTTTTGGTTTTAATTGCACTAAACAGGAACAGGTTGTTTTTAGCAATGTTAGCATCAAAGTTTAAACATGTAAACTCCACACTGAAGTTATTTGATTAAGAATTTATATGCTAGAGACCAGCCAGATCTCACGAGCTTCACATTTGTTTCTCTTCCGTGGATCAGTCTAGACTTTAAACCATCTCAGTGGTAAGGTACCCAGTCAAAAATGACCAGGCCAATCAGGGCTTGCGTTGTGACTGCTGCTCTTCCTGCAGGAGAAGGCAGCCGCTAATTGGTTCATGTTGTATTCAGGATTAAAATTTTTGCTCTAAAAATGAGGAATATGGCCAGCGCCACCTCTGTTTTGAGAGAAATTTCAGGCTCTGGCGGACCAAAAACCCCTCATTCCTAAAAACTGTACAATATTAAATAAAAGGAATATTCTGAAAAGACGGATTATAACCTTGGCGACATGGCAAGTACTGTTTTTTAGTAATTACTACACACAAGGAAGAATAGGAACCTTTAGAAGGAGTCTTTCTACCGCTGTGGACAGTATGGGCCTGAGATGAGTTGAGGCTATACCAATGCTCTCTAAAAATAGTTTCAATTTAATACTCCTTTGCGTGTTTGCAAGCAGACACGTCTCATATAACATCAATTAGGGCTGGGCCACTGATCAAATTTCAACTTCAATTACGATTATCCCTGCCCACGATCATAAAAACAAGATAACTGAGAGAAAACAGTAGGCTATGTGCTGCCTGACGACAGAACTTTCAGCGTGAGATAAGAGTGGCGAGTCACAGCACTTCTCCGATGGCTTTGAGACTACATTGGTATAACTTGTAAGGCAGCAAGTGAGCTATTTGGTTAAGAATTTAAATCAAACAAACACAGTGGTGTGGAAACATTTTGATTTTGTGGAGGCAGACGTAGGGCAGTACAATCAAGTACAAAATGTTACACAGTCGCGGCTTATTGCTGCCACTTTAATCAAGGACACCCTTTACAATGCAACCACATAACAGTCCGGCTCCTGTAGGCATTACGATATAACCAACACCATCACAGTCTTTCTTACCAAGGACATGTGCCCAAAATGTTGAATACAGATTAGATATCTTTAATTAACTGTATGTTAGTAGTCCGCAGTTTATTGTGGCAGTGCACTGCATCATAGTTGGTTATACAGTAAAAATATCAGATTTTTTTCAATTGTCTTTCAGTCGAATCGTACTTAACAGTAGAGACAGCAGCATTTAAAAGAAACATTGTTGTTAATACTTAATAAATGCTGATGTTCTCAAAGCCAGTGAATATTCATGTTAAATAACCATGATCTCAATAATAATCAAAATGATCCTGATTCTGATTTTTGCCATAATCACCCAGCCCCAACATCATTCAGTATTTTTAACAAAATGCTTTTGCCTTGTATCGTTATACGTAATGTTACATCCACAACAGCCTTAACTTGAGACTTGCCTGCTTTGCATAGTTGAATCTCAGGTCCATACAGCCCACAGCGATAGAAAGACTACTACTATTCTTCTCTATGTGTAGTGATCACAAAAAAATAGTATTGCCAGGTCGCCAAGGTTGCAATTCATCTTGTCGGAATATTCCTTTATTTAAGTTTATGTAGTTTCTAAAAACAAGGGATTTTGGTCCACTAGAGTCTGAAATTCCTCTAAAACAAAGACAGCACTGGCCATAATTTTGCTGTAGAGTGGAAGTCCAGACTGATATGAATGTGAAGCTCACAAGACCTGCCCAGTCTCACTAGGCTAGTTTGACACATATACAAACATGCATATGCTCACAGCACCTTTCCTTTTATAACTTCCCTCACGTTTTTCTGCTGACATCTTCATGAAAAGAAAATCATTCCATCAATGTTCATCTGACACAAGCATGAAAGATTAAGTCGGAGAGAAGGGAGGAAGGAATCTACAAAGGGTGTTACTGAAGTTTATCTCTGCATTTGGGTGAGGGAGGGAATCAAAGCTTCCTTCAAAGCAACACAGGAGGAAAAAAAGCTGCATCTGTTAATTAGAAACTATCGTAAAGGTGAGAGACATGGAGAGCAGAGGCAAGGGACAGTTAGCGGCCAGAGCTAGTCGAAAACTTACATGAAGATCTGGATTTTTTTCTGAAACTCTGCTGATTAATCAACGTGGGGGATGATCGATTAGACTACCCTCTAATATTTCAATGACCCATCATCAAAAGTCTCCAAAAACAAATTTAAGTGTCTGCCCATAGTAATTAACCAACTCCAAAAACAATGAATGCTAAAATCCTCTTGCTCCATGTTTGTGTTCATGTCAGCAAGCAAGTCAACACAACAGCTGAGCGTGCTGCTTACAAACACATGCTGAAGTTTTTGGTGAGCAGTAAGTCAAAGCATAGAGTTAGAGGGAATGAAAGCCCTTACCTAATCTAAAAGTGAACATACTCTGCTCTTGTTGGCAAATATTTAACCAGGTAGCTGACATACAAAACTGCACCCAGGAAAAGAAACAGAGAGACAAAACATGCCGTCCGCTCTGCACGCCTGCAGGTGCAGAGACGAGCACTGGTCTGTTTGGCAAGTGGTGCGGTAAACACTGTAAGAGACTACGATCAATAAATCACTAAAAAGACGCTCAACATTCTCAGTGCTTCTTCATAAAAATTACAAAAGTCCAGCCTTACTTTTTGTCCAAAATGTGTAATTCACATGAAAGACTCGTGAAGGTTAATTTTGATTTTGGTGCCTTAATTACCCTTGTATTTGAAAATTTAAGCCTCTATGTCCAAACTCCGCTCAATGTCTCAATGTTACACAGGAAACAAGAACAATTTCGCTTTGGCTCTTCACCATGGCATCTCACCCCTCCAGACTGATGTTTAAGATTCAGAAAATATGATGTAGCTCAATTTTGATACCCTAATTTTTTTTATTTTATGGAAGATATTAAAAACTGCAATGATAAATTTACGCACTTAAGTTGAAAGTGATTTTTTTTTCCTGCAACCCCGATTCTAGACACGTTGGGACGCTGCATGAAGCACAAATGACATGCTCTGAAACTGATGTCAGCAACATATTTCAAACAAGTTGGGACAGGGGCAACAAAAACTGACAGCATTTGGAAATTATTTCATTGTTGTGTATTGGTGACAGTAATAAAAGCACAAATTTTGTGATGTGCTCAAGTTCCTAGTTGACTAACAGCGTCACATTTTCTGATGTGATGCTAAGCTACTATTCCCTTGTATGGGCTCGCTTCTGTTTTTAATATCTTCACATCAATTATAGTGCATTAGAATTAGTCATTGATCACCCTACAGCATGTCAAGAAAAGAAAAAATAAGTAAATAAAAGGTACTGGAAAAATTTAGGTTTGAAAAGAGACCAGAAATTTACCAACAAAGTAAAACAACAGACAGGACAGAACAATATCAGAGAAATATATTTGCATGCTTTTATTGCTCTAAATTGATAAAACTTTATAAACTATTTCAAGGGATTATGTTTGTAACTGAAATTGGTTGATGTGGCCAAATGTTTGTCTCTAAATCACTGTAATTTGTGGCCAAACATGTAGTAATATAACTCCCTTCAGAAATCTGATGTACCTCAACAAGGTTGTTTTAACTTTAAGCAAAATTAATTTATATTTGCAAGCTCACATAGTAACTGCTTGTTCATGTTTTCTGTATTCCAGCTGTTTCTGCTTTAGACATCAAATACTCCAAACTGCTGTACTATGCTTCATGTAATTTATGTCAAGGTAAAAATAACTTTTAAAAATTTTGCCATGTATGACGGTATGTTCATAGAAATTACTAGTAGCAGCAGGGGCAGCAGCAGTACTAGTAGTACTAACCACTGCCACTAAGTGAGCTCAAATATTGTTGTAATTTTATTCCTTTGTAGCTAGAGCTGCTATTCTGTCTAAAATGTAGGTGTATTCTTTAGAATGACTCTATTCAAGAGACTGTGTATCCTTGTCCTCTTTACCCATCACACCAACCCTGCCATGACTAATATGACCTTTAAAAGTCACCCTGTCACCCAGTTTCCCAAATCATGTTTAAGCCTCTAAAATAGATGCCATAATCCTGACAGAACCAATTTAATAATAAATAATTAATGCTGAAATCACATATGTTTTCCCTGTTTCCTAGTATCTTGTGTCTGCAATGAAACCCTGTCTCCAAGAAATACTTACATATACTAAACTGATACAGGAAATGTTATTGCAGTGTGAGATATGTTTTTGTGGTGTCTCACAATTCATGGACTGGAGTTAAGGCCTCAGAATGTGAGAGGATGATATACGTGAAGAGTTGGGGTCTCCTCCGCTCGGACAGATGACCCCCTCTTTTAGTTAAACCAGATGTTCCAGCCTCAGATTTACAAAAAACACTCTCCTATATAAGCAGGAATGTCTCATCTTTAGGGAGAAGACTCATATTGGCTTGGGGTCTTTAAACACACGCTCCGGAGTGTTTTATTTGATGCTGTACTTTTTTGTAATAAACCTTTTTATATACAATCAAGTCGGTGTCAGCAGGAGTTTCTTCATCATCCTCACATCATCACAATTTGAGAAACAACATTTTCACATTTACAAATGCAGTGGGTCCCATTTTATAACCAATATTAGCCAATGAGTATGAAAGTGAACATGTGGTACCTCACATAATGTCCAGAAATGAGTGGATTTAGTTTCACTTGAATACAAATAAGGTGCTGGCAACATGAGGCCTGGAACATGTGTGATGCAAAATCAAATGTGCATTCGTACTGCACATAAAGTAGGGTCTACACACACACTCTCTCTCTCTCTCTCTCTCTCACACACACACACACACACACACACACACACACACAGATATAAACAATCTCTCAGTAAACAGCAGATAATCAGCACTATCAGCTGTTTAATTATCAGATGAAGAGCAACCATAGCTGAGAAGCGATTGATAATGAAAGTCTTGTCTGGGCTGGTTCAGCCACAGTAAACTGTGAACCCAGGACATTACACATGCATGCGCACAAACACACGCACACGCACACACACGCGTTTCCACAAACACAGACCCATCTCTGAACTCTCAGAGATTTCAGCCAGCTGACACTAAAGTAACAGTTTATTGGGTAATGCAATAAAATCACATGCGAACGTATAACAAATCCTGGAATGAAATTTGTTACAGAAGGGTTTGTTGTATAGGACTCTATTGTTATAAAAGGTGTCTTAAATGTCACTTTACTTTCTATCTATTAAAGCAAAATTATGCATGACCGTGTTTTTAATTTTACACATGCTTTACAACATTCACGGAGAGAGGGATTCAAGGAGACATCCAGTAGACACATTAACCTTTAGTACCATCGAACATTATACATATAACCTCATTTTTATTTCAGTAAGTATGTTTTAATATTATAAATAAAACAAGTGGTTGCTGAAATAAAAAAGCCTAACAGATCTGGAGATAAATTTGACTACCAATGTGTCCTCAGACTTGGTTAGAGGTCATAAAAATGATTAATTAAACTCCGACTCAATTAAAAAGCTTGCAAATTAAATGGTGACTTGAATAAAATGTTATCATATTAAAATGCATAATCGAATTAAATGCAATTAAATTAAATACTGAAGTGTTACAACCAATTACCCAAATTACGTAATTTCACTGTGATCAAATGGAATTGTCAACAAATCATTTTATGATTATATTTTATCAGCCTGACATTTATTTACCAGCACTAAATTTAAACAAGTTGTTTAGTGCAGTTTTACTTGCCACTGATTCTTCAAACGCATTGCGGCACTTAATTCAATTCTGCTTTCAACATCACATTTGATTTGTGTGTCATTCAAGTTGACATCTTGCAATCAGTGTGACGCATCCTTGCATTCGATGATGGACATATCTTGCCACTGAAAATGTCATTCCTGTGGGTTCGTACACATGTGAATTTACATGTTTCTGTGCACGGCACAGCAGATAATGATGGTGTTTAACAGAAACAATGGAATCAGTGAAAAAAAAATCTTTATCATCTTCAGCTTGCAAATCATATTTCATCGAGTGCATCTGCAGGACTGATATGTGATGGAGTATAATGGAGTTTTGAGTTCAGTTAAATAATGTGACCTAAAAAGCAGTTTTTAATTAAAGGTGGTAGTGATAGCAAAAATCAAATTAACCATGAATGCACCATATCTTTTGACAGTTATCATCCAGACCTCATATTAGATTGTAGGTTACTGTTAACAGCATATGCAGTGGTTGTGCCTATTGGCTGTGTATGATGATGTGTATAATGAGAGAGATATGCTGCCAATTTAAAAACAAGGTAAAAGAGAGACTCTCCTGACCAATCACTTATTGATCCACGCAGTTTTAACTTAACAGTGATTCATAACAGAATTGTGGTCTCCTGAGATGGGGTGATGTGCAGACATGTTTTTATACACTGTGCACACACACACAGAGGCTGATATATTTGGCCCACCAGTCCTACACTTGAAATGCTTTGTCAGTTCAGTCACTTGGTGTTGCTTTCTGCACGGAGGCGATGAAGAGGTTTTTTATGACAGTTCAGGTGAAGCATTCCCTGATCAAAGTAAAAGCGAGAAGCTGCCATGACACACCTCCTGTCTGGGAGGCTGCTCCTCTAACCTAGATTTTACTTCACTCTGAGGTGGGGAGGGTGAGACAGCACAAGTCCAGGAGCGATGAATCACATACACAAACACACATCCTACAACGCGTAATTCCTGATGGGAAACATACGTGTTTATTTGGGGTAGTTTCGGAACAGCTCAGCTCATCAAATAAATGCAAAATCAACAATGCGTGTGAGATGATAAACGTATGCCACAAAGCAGAGGCGCATTCAAGGGGAATGTCCCATGCCATGTTATGTGTTTATGTTTGCACATACACACACAGATACACAGCTGGTGCACACACATGCACGCACGAACCACATGTTAAATGTGTCACTGCAGTGAATTGAGCTCTCTGTCCCGCAGCTGTTGCAGCTTGACTCATCATGTAACCTGGAGCTTACAGAGCATTGCACTGATCAAAATAAACGTTCCATCCCCACAGAGGAAGATGCCACAATCACCAGGGGAATCATTCCCACTGCTGCAGGAGCACAAAGCCAGAGAGGTCAGCAGTGTCTGATTTGACCTCAATGAATCATTAACTTGAGTCAAAACCCCTTCAATCCATCAACATGTCTGTTCCTGTCACTCTGCCCACCTCCCCTCACATTCTATTCTCCTCTGGTTTCTCTGGTTACAGTGTTGCATCCGCTGAAAGATAATAGAGCTTTTCTCTTTCACACATTCATCCTCATCCAAATCTACATTCCTCCAAATTTTTGTCTCTTTCTGGCAATAGCCCCACAGCACACTGGTAGCGTTTTATCTATACAACTTTTACCCAGCTCCCTCTCTCAATCACCAGCTCCTATCTTTTCATGTTCTGCTCTGAGGTTCTCTTTTTTATCATCACATATGGACGGGAAAGTGGGCCAGAATTGGCCAGTGTTTGAAATGCAGGACGAAATTAGAATGGAATGGTAGAAACCGATGGGGTCACATCGTCTGGGCCAAGCCTGAGACGTAGCCGTCTTTGCTGCTCCCAATTAGACTAAAAAACTACAGGCAGAAAGTCTGATATATTCAACCAGGCCACATTCCGCCCCTGTGCTTCTATCTGTCAGAGAAAGAAAGGAAGAGGGAGAGCAAGAGAGAGAAATGGGGAGATGCAAACATTAGAAGAGGAGGAAGGAGAGACTGAAGATAAATTGGTCAGCCCTCCCCCCCTCCCTCCCTCCCTCCCTCCCTCCCTTCCTCCCTCTGCCTCTCTCTCTCGGGACTGCTGTGTGCAAGACTGCAGATAGATTCTGATGTTCTCATTTATGTCTTAATGATTGGGTTAGTATGCAGCTTGTGCTCTGCAATGCTGCGCTTAGACAGAAAGCAAGATCACAGAGGTACACAGGCATACATGGACACTCAGACATACATACACTGCATGATGAAAGGATTAACGCAGACATCTAATGCATGCAGTGGCATAAACAGATGTACGTTTCAGAGGAACAACAGAGATGACCCAATGTTTTTGCAAAGCACACTTGGTGCATCCATTTGAACACTATCAGTCACGTATCAGCTGCTATTCTGCTGTGCATTATTGTAACAGACACCACAACAGAAGGGAATGTGCATGCATATTACACGGACAGCCTTAGAGAGCGCTGGCATGCAAAGGGGGGATGAGGTGAGAAAGAGAGGGAGGCAGAGAAAGATGGTAATTGCAATGACATGTTATATCATCATGGGTGGTTAATGCTTGAAATTCCAGGATGAGTATCCTTTTAGTAAACAGCCGTATCATTTGAATATTTCATTGAGCACAATTACTAGCTTGTTTACTTATTAATCTGATTGCTGCTGCCAGAGCAAAGCCGCAGCTCTGTATCATGGAGAGAATGAGAGTTTGTGCAAGCAGAGGAGAACAGAGTCGAGCAGCCCCCACACTGCTTGTGGGCCTACTGCAGGAAAAAGCATCAAGTTTACACTGAATTATAATCATAGCTCGGAGACTATTATCAGGGTCGAGCTAAGCTTCAGAGTCCTAGAAGAAATGCACCAAAATGCATACTAAGTGTATCCATGACCACCATAAGCTTGTCAACCTGCAGCTGTAGGTAGAGAAAAGTACTGCAATGAATGAAAAGCTGACACTTATGAAATGCGGACCATTTGCTAGAGCCCTCCCCCAAACAGCAGCTGTCAAATCATAGCTGAGCAACAGTAACTAAGCACAGTAAGACTGTCAAACACAAGGCTCTGGGAAATGATTTAAAGACTCTGGAAGGCTGTGGGTTTTGTTTTATCATTTTTTCTAAAGCAAAAATGTAGCAGCAGAATTGTAATGACTCAATTAAACACTGTTTATCACCTCTATTGCTAGGTGACTGGCTGAATAGGTCAGACATAGATTAACTTACAGTAGCATCATTTCTAAGGCAAGGTTAGTATTTCAGTGGGGGAGCACTGAGACTGAAAAAACTCATTTTTTAAATGCGTCATTGGGACATCCACTGTGTGGGGACCAACATGTTTCTCAGATGTTACTATGTCAGACTTGAGGATAACAGCAGCAGCTCTGCCCTGCTCTGGATTTGAGAAAGTTTGCCCATCAGTTCTTCCTAAAAGCCTTTTCTCAAGAGAAAGTGAAACTATTGCTTTCGAAATAGAAGAAAGTGCAAATCTAGCCTTTGTGTTGCTTGTCCAAGTAACTTTGGTGTTTTTGCAGTTTCTAAACAACATGTATCCTTACTACTGTAAATACATGCTCTAGCTAAAAAGCTTTGCATTACATGACCTATGACGTCTCACTATTTGTCTATATATGTCACACACAAAGATCATAACCTGGTGAAGATGGGACCCTTAGTGCAAGTATTCTGTGGCAATGTGGGAGTGTTGTTCATTTGCAAATGCATTTACTGCACTCCCTCAGTATAGGGTTGTTAGGGTTAGGGGCTTCTGATCAATTTTACTAGTCAATCAGCTGACTGGCCACCACAACAAGGTATCTGGTTGCATTTGTTCAGTTTCCTGCTGTAAGGCTGCTGCATTTTTCATGGTAACACCCCATGTCTGTTAGGTCATTATCTATCACAGAGTGAGGTAAGACAATGTTGATTGGGCCTATGGCCCATTAATGAAAGCACTTGAATTTGCAGCATTGATGAGTGCTATGATTTGGGTGTCTGTGGTGACATTCCCTCGCTCAATCAGGAGCAGAGCACAGTTGGTGACGCTTTTTATGAGGGTACATGGAGCTAAAGTAACAGGCTCAGCCATAGTTGTGTCTGACTTTTCACTTCCTGTGAGTTACAATGCTTTTCATTTCCTGTGAGTTACAATGGCAGATCAACGTACAGAGAAACTTTAGCATTCAGGCGACAACAGTTCAAGTACATGTCCAAAGAAGAAGAAAAACTATCTAATGACATCATACAGTCAACAAATGTAGCTCAATGCTTTGAGATTACTACTTTAAGTTTCAGTCTTCTTTTGTCTTATTACACAGCACTGAGTAAACACATCCATTAAACATATATAAAGACTCCTAACATGAATTTTACTTTCATGCAATTCATTAAAAACTGGCCAAAAGATGCAGTTTTGAACTAATGTATGTTTATGTTACTGTTGTTTTCATCTCTGTAGTCTACAACTTAAAGTCCACTTGTTCTAATCAAAACTATTAATTTGGGAACTTTGCTAGTTAGTTATTTAGTTTGTTATAAGTTATTTTTATACGCCATATATTTGCAATCATAAAGTGAAAATGTTAACAGCAATAGAAAGAGTGACTATAGGGGCGGGGCTTTTCTATTGATCAAATATGCACTTTTCAAGCTTAACATGAACAAAAAAATGCTCAGTTGTGGACTAGATTTAGCAATATATAGATAAACAGACTAGTTAGCATAAAAAAATGTTAAATGCTGACTAACTGCTTCCACATATCAGCAGATTATATGAACCCAAATCATCTGAAAAGATTGAATTTTTTTTTTCTTCTGCTGGAAAATAGACGTACACGGTATGTGCACAAACATTCAGTATTTGTGTTTCAGGTGACTACATTCAGAAAACGCAATGACAGACCCATTAATCTGAGCTATATGTTCCATTACAAGAAGCTGCGTAGGAACATCGCTGTGTCCCATTACATGCTACCTTATTACAACTCAAGAGCCTGTTCAAACAACCTTACCTGTCATCTCATATCATCGATCTACACTGCAGTATCACATGTAGCAGAATCAAACTATCACACATTCACACTTAGGGCTTATAATGGGAAAGCAGAGATAATGGAGGGTGGCAGAGGAAGGTGCACTAAGGTGTATTCTTTCAAGGCTTCCTCCCTCACATCCAATATTTATCTGAACAGGGACATGGCTGTAATTCCATTGGGCTATGATGACAAAATGGACCATCTAATAGCCTCATTGGCTGGACGAGAGCTCGCCTCGGGGCCCAGCTCACCACTGCTTAGGGGAGTTGATATATGAGAGGATGAGAGGAGAGCAGGAGAGCAGAGGGGAGGAGGGGAGCTTAGGGGCAGCAGCAGTTTCCCATAATAGTAACACTGCAATACCTTCATGATCATTATGTTGTGTGTATAGCGCAGGTGCACAGGCATAGCAGAGTTTTACATAAATGGGGTGATTAGAGCATGTGTGTGCTGTGTGTGTGAGTGTGCGTGCGTGTGTGTGTGTGCATGTCCCTGGGTCAGGCTCCTCATAATCCAGAGATTTTCCACTCTGCTGCCTCCATTGTGAGGAGGAGAGAACACAGGAACTCTTGGTGCACTCTGCTCCACTTGCAAACACACGCTCCATGTAACAAAGGCTAATATTACACTTCAGCCTCATCAAGTATATGTGTCCTCTTCAGCACTAATCACTGTCACCCACTCATGGAGGGCTTGCTTAATGAGGAACATTCTCACCAACTGTCTGCTGTGATGAAAGTACAACACTCCTCTCTCTGCCCTGCAATAATAGATAACCCATATCTCGCTTCAATAATTTATAGTCTATATCTGCCTGCAGTCCAGGCAGCTCAGCAGGATGTTGGAGCCCAGGGCTCTTTCACACAAACTCTCCAAGAACAGAGGTTAGGATCACAGGTAAGGTCATGGGATCATATTAAGTTCTGAATTATCCGTAAAGGAAAACGCTGGCAATATTCTATATCCCAAGGCAATGATGGCAATGCAAAGCAGCAGCCATAAGCTCCCTAAAAACTGCTACTTTCTCTTTCTTTTATTTTTAAAAAATCTGTTATATATTCAGCTTTATTGCTGAAACAGGCATTACCCTAGCCTGGGCCAAGACCAGAGACTCCACCCACTCCACTGAGTGGACTTGATTCTCTTGGTCTGGCATTGTGCTATGAAACTGTGATTCTCCCGAAATTGAGAAAGTGATTATCCAATGAGCGCCAGGGGTGGGGAGCCACGGGAAGGACTAAGCTGTTTGTTAAGAAATATCCGACATTTCAACCAACAAAGTCGTGTTACAGGACCAGTGTCTTTCACATGAGTTTAAAAAAATGCTGAATTTAGCCTATATGTGGAAAAAAAGTCGCAGTCTGTTTGTGCCAGTGTTTCATGCAGCTCTGCCATCAGGAGATGCGTCTGTTCTTGGCAGTGAGAAACAGGAAGTAGGTCGTTGCTGTCGCGTGTCTACTCATGCTCATAATGTGATGCCATTTCAAGCAAAAATGTTTGTCTCTTTCCCCAATGAATGATGGGTCAGAATCTCAATCACAACACAATACAACAATGTGATTTTTTAACAGCTTGTGGAGACATTTTTTGATTTTGGTTGTCTTGCTTAGTCAGACTTTTTTCCACACACACTCCACTGTAGGCGAAACGCCCTCCTGGGCGATGTAATGACCAACAGATTGAATTTTAAAAGGCAACGACCAATGAAGAATGGTTAGGGAAAATCTAATCCCCTCCACCTTGGAACTGGCCAAAGTGGAGGCAATGTCAGACCAAGAGAATCAAGTCCACTCAGTGGAGTGGGCGGACTCTGGTCTAGGCCAAGGCTAGTATCACCCATGAAACACACCCAACAGTATTAGAAAAAGAACGGTGGGGTGGGGGTTTCTGGTGACAGGAAAATGAAAGAAATTGGACTTAAAGAGAGTTTTCTTCACCACAACATCCTGAGTTAAGTTGTTACACTCAATGTGTGGACTGTGTTCACAGTGCCCACGACTCCAGCAAGAAGAGAGGAGAGATAACTGTTGATGGACAGTGTTTTTCAGATGTCAAACTTTTAATGTGAGGTTTTTGACCATATCATCATCATCATCATCATCATCATCATCATCATCATCATCATCATCATCATCATCATCTTTTTGCAGCTGTTTACATTTCGCTGGACGCAAATTTGAAAAATGCATGTATTTACTGACAATATCTGTACCATATATATGTGCATAAACTACTGCATGTTTTCTTTTTATCCTATCCGTTTATATGTTCTGTTTGTGTAGCATGAATGTCGACAAACATGCATTTTGTTGTTGTGTAACACAGTGTTGCACAATGGCAACTAAATGACCCAGATAATGTAATATGCCATAAAAAGAACCTAAACAAACAATGCACTGGTCCATAACGCTACTGTGTCTGTGGCTCTCACCCCCTAGGCCAGGACAGCTCTTTTCAGCAAACTCATCTTTGGGTCTAAATACTGTATGTGCTTTAATTTTTAAGAAAAAAAGTGAAAAAATTAAGCAAATATTACTTAAAGAGAAATAGCAGAAGGAGTGTGGGGGCAGAGGAGTTGTTTGGTTGAATCTGTCAGTCTTCTCTGCCTGACTCATTGATCCTAGAATCTATTTCCCTGACCTCGCTCTGAAATATCAGTAGCCAAACTGCAGTGTATTGATAAATCCATGGAGCTGTCCGCGGTGCTGAAGTAGCAAACAGATTTGTAATTGTGCCTTTTTCTATCAGTTCTGCCTTTCCACCACTTTTGTTTTGGAACTAAAATATTCTCTAAAATGTACACTATAAATACTCAATTCTATACTGTTTTGAAGTTTTCATAACCTAAAAGCCTCCTCATCATGATCACAGTGACAGCAATGTGTAGCTGCAGAGGAGTGAGAGATTACTGCCTGTATTCCTCTTACAATTCTTTGATAGTAGGTCAGGGCTTGGTTATCTGTGTGTTGGTTGGTGGTGTGAGGGCAAGAAGTGCTACCACTGGGTCATACCCCCCGTTAAAATTTAATAAATCACCAGGTACTCCTGTGAGATGGACCATCTGTAGGTGACAGACTGTAAATTTGGCACCTCATCTACAGTTATAAATCTCTCTTATTCTATTGATCTCCCAGTGTTGCACTCACCCATTTGTTGTTTTTCTTTTATGTCTGACCTTGTTTAGATTTAATCAACCATTTTTTCTGATTTCAGTAAACTTTGCCTCACCATTTGCCAACTCCTTCATGTTCTCGTCTTTTGTTTTGTGTTTTCTTTTTGCATTATTTGATGCTTTAGTTTATACAATTCCACACATCCAGTTCTTCTTGAAGTAAGTTTCTGTGGCAGGGAAATACCTGAGTAAGGGGGCAAAAGCTTGCCCAGCCATGGAAAAATGTTTCTTGAAATTGAACATTTGGAACATATTTCTGCAGAGTCACAACCCCCAGTGTCTGTTCTATTCCATTATGTAACTGAGTTACCCCTGGGAATTTGTGGAAGAAGGGCAGACATCTATAAAGAGCGTACATATGCTGTGGCCTCCACTGGACTGGCGGCCAAGGCCAGTATGTAGCTAACAGAGTTAAGCGTGACATTATGAATGAATAGTAACCAACAGCTTTTGAATATGTGACAAAGCTGCATGTGCTGACCTTCGTCATCCTATTGCAGCTGTAATGATCCCAGCAGGCCCTGCTTTCAGGTATCTTAACTTATAACAACCAATCATGGGTAATATATTCAGGCCTCAAAAACATCCCTGCACATACATGTGCACATATCCCACTTCTCCCTCCTGTCTCTGCACTCTTCTGGGAGCTCATATTTCCAACATTTGCATTGAAATTGGAAACACTGTAAGTGGTTCCTAATTCCCCAAGTATCCATGGTCCCACATGACCCCACTACACAGTGTCCTCCTACACACATCTACAAGAACAGAACAATCTTTTCCTGGATACCACTGTGTGCTTGACACCTCCTCTTCCTCCCCCACATACTATGCACAAAAGCGTGGACGTACACACGCTCACATGCACATACATTAATAAACAGCCTGAGCACATGCATGGGCACACAAAGCCATGTCAGCGGCAAAGGAGGACGTGTGAGGATTTATGTTGTCATGAGGGGGAACACAATGACTCCTGCACTGCTGTGAGCTTGTTGCTTTCTTAGTGATGAGTCTATAATGTGGGCAGGAGCTGTGGTCTGAGGACATCCTTTGTCTACTGCATTTCATTAGCCAGGGAAATGATGCTAGTGAAGACACAATTAACAGACACAAAATGTAGAGAGACTCTTTCTGCCATTCTGACATTATTCTGAATGGACTCAATCACAGCACAGACATTGGCAGGCTGCTGCTTTTGACAGTCTACTAAAAGTACATAACCCCCTAGTTATTCTCATCTGCACTGTCTCATCAGCAGCTTACCCTTTTCTACCCTTAATACCATTTTACGAATAGTGAAGCCCATTCAAAGTAACAGAAAAATATTGATTTGAATTTATGAAACTGACCCAAAGGATCGATGGACGCTATGCTTTTTCTGAATGTGTCATTTTCAATATGGTGCACTGCAGCCAGGAGATTTGAAGTGTCAGCAGTGTTGTCACCTGCGTTTCAACCCTGTGGTGTGCAGGAACAGCATTTCAAGTTCAATGGTCTGCTCTGCAATCTGTTCCTCACATCAGGTGACTAATATAGATAACTGTTTGTTCGCATTTCAGTCAGCCAACTCACACAGACAAGAACGTGAAAGTAGAGCATGAACAGCTTTAATGTTGAGGTCTAGGCTCTGACCTTGTTGCTCATCATGAGGAGACATGCAGCTCAGCACATTAGGGATTGGGGGAGCATGGATACTATCTTCCCCTAGAGGGGGGAGGTAGAATCCCTGCTCAGACTCAGAACATAGAGCTGGATGCTGAGGTTGAGATGGGGCTTTTTAAAAGCTGTATGAGCAGCAGTGGTGGCAAAGGCCGCAGCAAAAAGTGAGTAGGCCAAGCACAAATGGGTTAGGTACACTGCCATGATTAAAAGGATGCACTGGATATATGTTGCAGTGAGAGGAGGGTGAATGCAGCAGCAGAGGCATTTTTTTTCTCTTTTTGAGTTATACTGAATGTCATTTTTTTAACATTGTAAAAATTTGAAAAAGTTATTTTAAAAAAAAAATCTGAGCTCCCACTGGTAATCAGCTCCAGATCTGGGCAGAATGGGGAGACTCCAGGTGTTTATTCCACCAGAATCTCCAGTCTACATTAAACTCTCTCATAGGTGCAATCATCTGCAGCTGTCTGCCGGCATCTGCCCCTCTGCTTCAACCCACACAACCCACATAACACTCAAAGCCCCATGACAGCCTCTGCAATCGACTGTTGATCTAGAAATCGAATGTCAGTGTTGTGAGGGAAGCTTCAAAGCTTTAAACTATTTGGTAAAGCCTTAGGGTTTTTTTCACCTTCAAATTTAAATTCTTTGGTCTGTCTCAACGGTAAGTCAAGGTCTGCTTCACTTTGTTTGTATTTTTCTTTTACAGCTTAAAGATAAGCTAGTGAATGTGTGCATATAGTGTTTTTCATATGCAAGAGACATATCATGAGCAAAATTAGCCAGAAGAATATCAAATATGATTCCCACCCCGCTTTAGTTTTGTTGATGCTGTTGTTGTGAGACCCTTCCACCTTCTCATCACCACCACTTTTCGCTGATTCATCAGCTTCATCATCTCATCATTCTCAGCAGAGTCATAAGGCACCACAAAAAGTACCTGGACTCCATGGGGTAATTTATCCTGCTGCTTCTCAGAGCGGACGCCCCTCAATTACAAAATTTCCCTGTAGAGTCTGAGTGCCGAAACTTAATTATCACATTTCATTTGTTATAATAAACAAATACCTTTACTTCATTCAATTCCCACCTGGTTAAACTGCAGCCCATCAATCACACTCTCACATACATGAATTCAGACAGCCAGGGTTTCAAATGTAACAGAAACCAACTCAGTCAATTTATGGGGTGGGTCTACAGCAAAACAAGAGGTATTAGAGGAAAAGCCAGGTGGAGCTGCTAGTATTTTGCAAGCATCTAAAATATTCTAGAGCTTTTTTTAAAAGCACTGATTTGCCACAAGAAAAATACTAAAGCCTGAAGTTGTTCCATCCATATATCCTTGAGACACAGCAAGTACAAACCAACATGTTGGTTAAGAGTGCAGTTATTTTTCTTATGTTTTATATGCATTTGTCCGAACAAATCTGCAGCATGCTTGATAATGTCAGGTAATGTTAGCCTGCCAAATTACATGATAATTTAAATTTCATAATGACAGAGCATTTTTTAAAGGCATATGGTGGTTAAAAAAGAAAGTAGTTGTAAGCATGAAGGGATTTTTTCACAGACGTATCCTGATTTCGAAAGAGGGGAGAGGGGATGATAAGTTTTCAAGAAGCTAACCAATGCCTTGAGAGGAGCTTCAACAAATTTTCTGACTGGATCTGTGATAGAAATGTCAGTGATCAGGGCAATAATCATACAGGTCCATGATAAGTGTATGATGCTTTCACCTGAACATGTGACACGATGCATCCACAGCTCATTGGGCCACCGAAAAACATTTAGGGTGTTTGAAAACACGTGCTTCTGCTGCCTCAGGTGCAGTATGGCCTTAAATGTTCCAGTGTAACAAGCTGTTACATAACACAAAAATGGTAGGGTGTGTATTGCCTGCATTCTTGTTGGTCTTTCTCAATGCCAGCTTTCTGGCATCACAGCGGATTGTGTCATCTGTATGTGACTGGCTCACCACCACCACCGCTGTCTGCCCGCCTGGCAGCTCAGACCTGCAGAGCTGTTGAACAGCATGCTGGAGCAAAAACACCAGCAGGCTTCACGTCCCCTCTCATTTGACTGCATGATCACATCAGATCACATCCTCTGAATCACTGAGATTCTCACCAAAGAGAAATATATGTCTAATTTAACAACTTAGACACTTAAATAAAGAGACAAACCATTGAAAGATGTCCAAAACCCCTCCAAACTCTTTCAGCCTATGTTCAGCTTTAACTGTCTGACAGAACACAAGAGATTTTTCAGTGCAAACAGGGTGTGAACCCTTTCTATCAACTTTAAAACAAATACACAATAGGCACCAGCATTAGTTATTTTCCACTTAACTGGGGCTTATTACTTGGACTACCTCTGCAAAAGATGCAGTGATGACAAGTGTGCATGATAATCGAGCAAATAAGCATGTCTCTTGGGGATTCACTCGACTTCTCCACATTATTCGGTTTGATATTATGACTTTGGCCTGCCAGCTTACAGTCACGTCTTAATGTCTTCATCATCTAAATAAGGTCCCCTGACTCCCTGTTCAGTTAAATGTCATCAGCATGGGAATGCAGTAGCCACAAACCTCTCATAAGTGGCTTCTGCCGCTAAGCCTTGAAGGAAAAGGTTCCTGCCTTAATATGCTAAGTAAAGATGAGCGCCCTGTGCTTTGCTGGCCTGTATCAATTATTAATAGAAGCGCTAAGAGGTCAACTCTCTGAGGTTATGATCAATGCTGAATTGCTTAATGCAGTTTAGTGGCAGGACCATACGTGTGAGTCAGCGTGTGTATGTGTGTGTGTGTGTGTGTACATGCTAATATGTGATGTTTATGTGGTTGAAATTAAACATACTTGATAAATGAGTATTGACCTATGATTAGAAGGATGACGCACAAACAAGATGCTGCAAAAATATTTACGCACTGTAGAATGTAGAGATCTGTCATGATTTTCAAATTTTTTTCACTTCCCGGCTTCTGATGACGACATGACAAGTCATACTGCTTTATTACCAGGTGCCAATTAATAACTTTTCCCGAGGAGAGAAGTGCTACTGTATAACACTTGGTACAGCTCTGTGAGATCGATGCATGCCAGTTTACAAATGAGAGAAACATGCAGAGACAACAACAGCCATCAAAACTTGTCCTTGGGAGTTTCATCAAGAAACTAAATGAAAATGGGGTGAAGTGCAAACTGCAATATAAAGTTAGCAACAACTTTGTACAGTGAATTGAGAGGGAAGAACCCAGCAGGAGGAGTGGAGCATCCGCTGATTCAAAACCAGGAGAAATGAGTTTAGCGATAGACAAGCAAAACAAACAACAGGCCTGATCCCAGAGATGATAACTAAAAACCCGTATTGCAATCCCATCAGGAGAAAATGGCTATTACCGAAGAACTGAAGAAACTATAAAAATTTAACAACACTGTGGATTGATTAGAGTATATAAAAGAATTTTGAAAAGCAACTTAAGACTTTCTGAAGAAGTTGCTTTTGAAGATATCTAGTGTCTGTGAATATTCTCATTCATCCAGGTCATTGTTCTCTCTGGGCAAATTGAATCATAGGCAACTGGACTTGTATTTGTCTAGGAAGACGTTTCGCCTCTTACCCAAGGGGCTTCATCAGTTCGTCAAACGTCTTCCTAGACAAATACAAGTCCAGTTGCCTATGATTCAATTTGCCCAGAGAGAAGATATCTAGTGGTTTAGCCATCTTGCTGCATTGATGCCAAGTGTACTTCAGGGTATGTCAGCGCTTCCTGACATCACTTTTGGGTGCAATTACAAGTGCAACACAGCACAAATCTGACCAAAACAGGATTTAGAATTTCAATCTGAAAGCACTGCTTTTCAGCCTGTTGTTACATTACTGTTTAAATACTTCTTGTCTTTTTTCATAAAACCTGATTACAGCCCAGACTGCAATGTTCTCCTTTTAATTTCTTCTACGAATCTTTGTCACATGTCATTGCATCCTCTCACTGTATTTCCTGTGCGCTTATTCTGCCAAGCTATCAGGTTAAGACAAAAGCACCATTGAAAAGGTACAAATTAAATGGAAAAAAAAATTAAGAACATCTTGCACATGTGATACAATAAATTATCTTGTCAGAGGAAAAGCTTGTAAGTGTAGTGGATAAAATTATCTTGTCCTTATCAAACATCAGCTTGTTTTAAGAAATTGCTTTTTGCTGGTTGTTGTAATCTTAATACTTGTGTCTCAAGGATAAGCAAGTGAAATGCAACTAAAATAAAAACAATGAAGTCTCAACCCATTTATGGAAATTCACTACTCAAAAAGGACATTACACAGCAAAAGCACAAGGGCTACTTTATGAGGAACTTTGTACATTAAAGGGTGTGTGTGTGTGTGTGTGTGTGTGTGTGTGTGTGTGTGTGTGCGTGTATTTGCATTGACATTTATGTTAGATCATTTGACCTTTTGGCATTGGCTGATCATCAGCTGACTCCATACTATTTTGAACTAAAAGAAACCATATTTCATCCTGTTTTTGCAAGTTTTTTTCAAAATTTGCGTCTAGCTTGCATCTTCTTCTCCGAATGTCTAGTTGTTCCATCAAGAGCTCCATCACTATCTCTTGTATCCACTTTCTGTTGGCTTTAAAAGCCACACCATCGAACAAATGTAGCTTAATGCATTCAAAAACATGACAAAACCTGGAAATAAAAACCTTGAGTAAAATCACCTTGACTGAGACTGTTTGGCAGGAGCGCTGCACTTCAAGTTGCAACTCTAGCTGCTCAATTTTCACTTCAATTTGAGACTAGTAATGCACAGTATCAGACAAACAAATATAAAGTATAGCAGCAAGAAAGGGATATGCTGAGGTTGCACTAGTTGAGATACCAACTTTTATCAGCTGTGAAGAGATACAATGTGGATGACAAGAGGGTAAGGATGCAGCATGGCCAAAATAAATAAACCCACGGGTGTTTATAGATGAGAAAGAGACCAGCTGCCTTAAAGACTTCTCTCTGCCAAACAGTTGAACTCGGGTAAAACCTGCCCATTCATTTTCTCTGCTGCTGCTGCTGCTGCTGCTGCTGTTGTTTAGAAATGTTAGCTACAGT
>JAQLOL010000005.1:10133017-10153511 GCA_029783665.1 Naso thynnoides | reverse complement strand
CAGTAGCTGGTTATCACTCCCTTGGCGTGGCACATATAAACAAACCAACATCGTGGGCCAGCCTGATGCCAGTAAACTACATCACTGAAGTTGTGCAAATGTGCGTGTGCACTTGTGTTTGCAAACTAGGTCTGTCTTTAAGATAAAATGTGTGTGATGATTATGAGTCCTGCTTTCTATTTCCAAATCGTGTTTTTAATTTTCAGTTGTTTTTCCACATAATACATTTTTCCATTATTTCACATATTATTCTCTAGGAATTAAATTAATAACAAGAAGTTGTTTCCAATGTTCTCTTCCTGTGTTGTAACATATAAGTTTAGCTGTTATCTTCCCTTCAAGCACTGGTAGCACTAAGGTAAACAAACATCAGATGAGCCAAAAATGCTTGTCAGAGATACAGACAAGCATACACATTGAGATCATCCTGGTTTGTTATTTGATCAAGTGTTGTTTTCTGTTGTCTTGGTCTGTCCCAGTGTCCTTGTTTCATAGTTGGACACAAAGACTGTGAGTGTTACTGCAGTGTTTATCTTGGTTGATAAAACTGTTTACTACAGCTCCTGAGGTCTGAGAAGCAGGGCTATATATGTGTTTTATCTTATATAAATTTACCAATTCTTATTTTTCTTGATTCTGGTGAATAGCAACTTAGACAAACCACTTTTAAGTTTCACTTAAAATTACTTCCTCATCCCCCACCACACAACCACCAGTCATACAAGCAGTGTCGTAGCCAAGACCACATGAGACTTGACCGAGACCAGAGTGTGCCAAGACTGAGACGAGACCAAGACCGAAGCAGAGCGAGACCGAATCAAGACCAAGACCACTAATTTTCCTCTGATTTCAAGGCTGCAATGGAAATTTATTGTCGTCTCAGTAAGCACTGCATTGCAGAACCTGCATCCTGCCAAGTGTTTTCTCTTGCATGTTGTTTTGCATATGAATTCTCTGTCATTAAGGAAACCAAACTTAGACAAATCAAAAACTCAAACTACAAAAGACTTACATTTGAAGACGTTTTACATCAAATCATAGTAATTATTTTAACAAATAAATCCGTTGCAGTCTTGACTCGTCTTGATTAAAAATCCCAAGTCTGCTATGTTAGAGACCGAGACAAGAACATGTCATAATGTGTTTGATTCAGAGATGAGACTAAGACTGTCAAAAAGTGGTCTTGAGACCAAGACCAATCTCAACTACTACGACACTACATACATGTGAGATGTCTACAATGAAATAAGTGTTTTGAATATACAGGCAATATGTTTTTAGCTTGCGAAACAAACTTTATAAGAGGAGCAACAGAATCAGTTTCTGCAAAGGCCAGATAGGGAGAACAGATGGATCAACAAAACATGGTACTTTTTTTTAAAAGTTTGAACACAATCAATATTAACCGTGGATTTACTGTTGCATTCATAATGACAAATTTCCCTTCACCCTCACAAACTAGTAATTAATAACACTGACTACTATCATCCCTGAACCAAACCAAAACAGTTATGTATCTAAATCTTACCAAACCTTAACCACAGTGTTGACAGTGATTTGTAACAGCTTCAGAACTATTTAGAATAAGAGTATCTTGCTATTAGGTGTGTGAGATCAGAAAAACTTTTCTGTATAGCGGGTAAGAGGACATGGACAAACACTGTTCTTTGGTGCTGAATATATAAATACAGAAGTGTATTGGTGCCATGCCATAAAAATAAAAATAGATTGGTTTCATGTTAAAACGAGATAAGTTTCACATTATAACGTGATATTTTTCTGTTATAACATTATATTTTCATGTTATTTCAACATAAAAACTTTCTCACATTACAACGTAATAATTTATTGTTATGACAATATACTTTAAAATTGTTTTAACAATAAACTTATGTCATAACGTGATCATTTATTGTTATAACAATTAATTATTACGTTATAACATCATATGTATAGTCGTAACTAGAAATTATAATGTTATAACATGATACCTTTCACATTTTTACAATATAAGTACTATATTGTTATAACAAGTAAAGTTTCATGTTATTACTTAGTAAGTATATTGTTATGACAATAAATTATTATGTTATAACGTGAAAAGTTTTTATGTTGAAATACCATGAAAATAATATAATGTTATAATGTGAAACTTATATTGTAATAACGATAAAGTTATCACGCTATAACATGAAACGGATCCATTTTTATTTTTATGGCATGGCAGCAGTACGCCTCCGTATATAAACATTTACAATGTATGGGTGCAGTTTTTTTTGAAGGAGGAACTGGTATCATGTTGAAGTGACAACCAAAAAATCAGCTAACCGGTCACATTAATAAGGTCGCTACTGTAAAACAGTCCATGTTTCTTTCAGATATTCTCTGTGTACAGTAACTATTTATTTGTATTTGTGTGTTTGCATGTGTGTCTTTGCCTGTTTTGATGTATGCGTTGTCTTGCTGTGCTCAAAAGCTGAATGTGAGAAGGGATAATAAGTCTAATACTCCAAACAGAGAGAGAGAAAGAGAGAGAAAGAAAGAGAGAAAGAGAAAAAGACTGAGAGAGGGGTAGCACTCACAGAATGCACAATGGAGCAAGCAATGAGACAGGAATGTCAATATATCCTGTGAGCGATGCCTGGAATACCTAAACATGGTGCCGAGTAGAGACACAGTAGGACAGTCTCAGCCTTGAGGTGTGTGTGGATGTGTGTGTGTGTGTGTGTATGTCAGCAGCATATCCTCTCTGCCTGTAGATCAACAGCAGCATTGATGGCACTCTGTAGACACAGACATTCCTGAAATCAGCTGCACACACAAGACGAAGTGACATCCAAGACTTCCAGAGTCTCGCAAGGTCAGCCCACAATTTCCTTGTCATCCAATGTGTAATAGATTCCAACTGTAAGACAGCAGCAGGACAAATACCCTGTACACACAATCACAGTTTATACTGACAAATACACATACGCTGAAACACGCATGTGCAGCGTTTGTGCAATGCCTGAGTGAGAGGGACAGATGGTGACTCATACCCCACTTTAGATTGCCAAGCACTACATTTCCCATGAGGCCACTCGTAACGCCTGCTGTCTGAGGCAATGTTCTTCCTGTTTTTCTGTGATTGGAGTGCAGCCTCATGGGAAAAGGTCAGAAGTCAGAGCATGAGAGGGTGACCAGAAGCGCTATGTCACAGAGGAAGATTACAAACAGCATCAATTAGTGACATTATATTTAGATCAGAATTTATTCAAAAACTGAGTGATATGGGGTTTTTTGTTTGTTTGTTTGTTTTTGTTGTGTCTGCTTAATGTAGTTCTATTGTTGTACTTTAATTTGCTTATTTTCTCAACCTCTTAAGAGAACACATTTATTACTGTTTAATGTAGGTACAGTTTCTGTACAGTATGGATATCTGTAACAATCAATTGGCTTGATTTGTTTACAAGGTATTCAGAATTAAGATTTGCTTTATCAAATACGGTGTTTATGTGTCAGTGTGTGAATAATAATGTTGCAGTGAAGGTTCTGGCCCTTATTTAAAAATATGTCTTGATGTGTCCTCTGAAGCAGCTGTCAGCAGAGAGATTAGTATCATTTCCTCTTTTCTGATGAGTTCATCCCTGTTGAACCTTGATGCAATTTACAGAAAAAAGTCCTTATTATGCTGCAGGTACTAACTAATGAGTTGCTACTTCTAATTTTTTACTTTGCAAATTAATTTTAATTATTCTTTTTGAATCACTGTGACTTTGTTTAGAATGTGAGTAGTTAAAAAAATGCTCAAAGTAAATTCTTTCAATCATATTTTCTCATGACAGCCCAGAAAGCAAAGACATTTCAGTAACAATCGAGGGAAAAGCCTCAAATTTTCACATTACAAAAATTTTGAGCAAGCAAATGTTTGGCATTTGTAGTGAAAGCTAAATTAAACTGGGACTAGTTTTGGCAAAAGCACAAGGGCTTTTTTGGAAGTATTTTGTATCTGAGGGAGCTGAACATGGAAAGCTGAAAGAAACAAGCAAGCCCACAAGAGACGCTGCAGAACAACGCTAACCAAAGGTGCGAACACAGGCAGTTTAGCAAAGCACACGAAGGACCAACATGCCCACCTATTCAAAGAATTTCAAAAGATTGTTGTCAGATCCCCTTTCATCATTACTGTAGCATTAAACTAAATGACTAGGTAAACTGCATTTTGATACATAATTTCGTTTGTTTCCTTTGTTAAAAGATGAAGGTTGTATCAGGTTATATTGTGACACGTTTTAGTGCTGTTCAGTGAAAATGAGCATTTAGCAAAGGTAACTTTATAATAATTAGTTCAACGGAATTTTGTAAAATGTAGTTTTAGGCAAGAAACTAAACAAATAGGCTACAGCTTTTTAAGAAGAAATGAAGAGAAATATGTTTTATAATTATTTTCAAGATTATTTTCTGTCAATTTAACTCTTTGTTTAAGACCAACTATGATTAACACCAAAAACTAATACTAACTTACTTAGTCACATTCAAGTGTTTTCTGTTAAACTCTTATCAAAGTTTTAGCTATTTCTTTGATAGGTTTCACTTCCCATCTTTGCAGATATTTAGCTCTTGCTTCTAGAGTTTCAGAGTTTAAAAAACACCTATTATAAATCACTCTATGCAAAAGCATGTGCACACTCATGCATACACACACACACATGCACATACAAACCATCAAAGGTCAAAGGCAACATAATCGGAACAAGCCACATTTCTGTCCTCAAACTCATCATATTTCCCTTCCGTCTTACCGGTACGGGATCCTCCATGCTAATATTAGCAGAGTAAATTCATCTAACTGGGTCGTTTTACTGTCATACATCATTAATAAGAAGACATGTTATTATATACAAAGCATCGGATTTTCTCTAAAAACTGACTGAATTAAGTTGTAAAGTTTATAATCTGTCTTTTTGTCACCATCTGTGTGCCCTCTTAATTCCTCATGTTTTCTGCTGTTTACCTCCCTTTGCGTGTCTGGTTTGCTCTGTCAGTTTCTCTGTCTGGGCACAGTGCTCCATCCCCCTCCTGCTGTCAGTCACCTGCACACCTGAAATCAATCCACTAATCAAGCCCCTACAGCATATACACTGTACCTCAACTGTTCAGTTCCCCAGTGCGCTACTTATGCTATGACCATTCTCTTCTTGTCCACCAGTTAGGATTCCCTTTATATTTGATTCCATCTGCCTGCCTGCTCAGTCCTTTACGCAGCCCTCTTCGTCTGCCCGACTCCCCGTTTGACTGGAATCAGCTCTCCAAACCTCCAAATCTTTGCAATACATCTTCACTTTAACCATTTTCATCTGGGTGTCCAAGTGTAGACTTTGGATCCAACTATACATCTTAACATTTTTTCGATTTGTTTATCCCCTGTCTTAAATCCTCATATTTTTTATTTTGAAAATATCTTTTCACTTCAAAATCCAACTTTTCTAACTTCTGTCATTTCATTGCAACACCTTATGGTGCTGATGTGCTATTGTTGTTGTATTTTTTTTTTAATTTTGTCACCCATATTTTACCATTAATGCATGAGAAACAAGACTGTTTATTAAGCATTTCAAGGACTACTTGACAGCTTGGCTTGTGATGTTTGCCTGTGTGACAAAGCTATGGGTGAATTATTCCTTATAATTCACAGCCCATGCTTCCTTATGTTGACTGATAGAGTCAAGCTCGCATGGAGGAGCCAAGGCAGGCTGAAGGGTCTTTCCAGCCACCTTGTACACCCTGAGGCTATCACTTTGATGCACCAGGAGCAAGTAGAAAGTGTGTGTACAGTATGTGTCAGATACGTCTACAGGGACAGACAGATCCTCACCTTCAAAACTAAGAGCTGACAGATGCTGGTCAGATACTGTGAGCGCTGAAGAAGACATCAGTGTCACTCTTCAAAGGAAAGTGAGTCAGCTGAAGCAAAGAAATGATCTCTCAATGGTGCTGTCAGAGGCAGACCAACACAACCACAGCTCATCTGAACATGTGTGCCCTCCACAACCATGTGAAGAACAGCCAAAATAGCGGACATACATCAAATTTGTTGCCGTTTTAAAGTTGCATTGAGGAGTAGATGCTACTGAACTTGCTTCATATTTTCATATTTGGCTTGTTTCCAGGCGATTAAGCTGCAACGTCCAAGGGGAGAGCAAACAGGAAGCAATCGTACATCACCCAGCATGAATAGAGCGGTTTCCGTGACAACCGCAGACCTAGTTCCACCAATAGCACTTGTTAGGAAATGTGAGTGGTAAACAGTACATGGTTACACTTTTCTGTAAAGGGCTAAATCTATAATCTATTAGTGTGTGTTTAAGTATCCATGGAGACTAAATATGTAGACATGAATAAAGCACAGTTGCTCTATGGCCTTTATGATCCACAGTGCAAAATACAATGAACCACATTTAACACGTAAAAGTCTTTGGGCTGTAATACTTGTTTTTATTGTTAAAAAGTTGTTTGACACCAAAATGTTATTTTTTACATGTGGGGTAATACGAATAAGTTTTAATTATGCAAATAGAGACTGAAACATTTACACTGTAAGGGTTTAATTTACAAATGCAAGTTAACTTCCTTGTACTCCCCCAAGTCAGGATTGTTCAGCTCTGCTCAGTCCGATTGGCCGATCAGTTGATCAACTGCTTTCATGCACAAAGGGTTGTGTTTTCCATAAGTTAACCCTTTAACTAACTGCCTCAGGGCTGCTGTGCCACCTACATTGAAATGAATGGAAGAACTTGAAATGTGACCCCAATGATTTGGTCTGATTTTTTCTTTATAAAACAGTTCAAACAGCTCTGACAGAGCCGGTATCCTGAAGTAATGAATTCCACTGTTATGGATCACTGCAATAACAATGCCCCCTTACAGTCGCCAAAACCATTAGATGATGAGAGGAGTCTTAGTGTATCAAGTTTTCATTTGGAGCACCTTATTCTGATAGTCCGTCTGTTGACACTCTACAAGTTATCAATAGCCTTGATATTCAGTCACATGTCAACAGAGTGTCAGTTAATATTCAACAAAAGTGTCTGTTGACTGTCAAGATGTTTTGTTGCTACAAATTATTATCCAGTATTCAACTAACTATCTGTACACTGAGTCAACATCTTCTAAATTGACTATCAGCTAACAACAGTGTGATGCCAACATATGATCAAGAGCATGATAGTAATCGATAGCTGACTTTCAACAGACTAGTAGTAGACATTTGTCACTACACATTTGTAGACATGTGTAAGGATTATCCAGTTAAAATGAAAAACTGTTGAGAACAACAGAGAGTCTGTAACTTATTAACAGAGCACATTCATGCAGTAATAATATGTAACACACATATTAATTATTTTTATAAAATGAAATGCTTGAAATGCTCAGGTTTATGCACCCAGACTTCTTGGTTCGGGTTAGGGAAAGACATCAGGGTGTCTGCTAAAACAGGCGTTGTTGAATATTAACTGACACACTGTTGACATCCAACTAAATATTTACTGATAACTTGTAGCGTGTCAACAAGGGACTATCATATTAAAATGTTACCCAGTGTTTTTCTCTTCTACCTAACAGCTGCTAACTGCAGCAGACATTAGCTGGTTAGCTCAGTTAGCCATATAGAAAGCTGACTCTGCCTGGGAGCTTAAAGCACAGGGGAGTGTTGATGCTTGCATCACTAGTAGGCACTTCAGACCACCAAAGGAGAAGGTTTTCAGGCCCAGGGCAGGAGGAACCCAGCAGGGAATACTGGCAGTGAGCGGCACTTGATTAAGCAGACTTCCAGTGAACATCACTGTACCAGAACTGGGCCTCTAATTTAATTTCTGGCACTTTTCATCAGACTCAGCAAACATTTTCTGGTTATGTGGCAGACTCATCTTATCCCAGCTAGCATATTCAGGTTTTTCATATTTGTGATACGGGCTTATCCCTTGTATTGTAAACACAATACGGTGTTTACACGTAATGAGTTATATTCAGAACATTTGATTATACAGAAAGTAAATGTGTGTGAAAACACTCAGTAGCAGTCATTTGGCTGGATCTGCCCACAATCTGAGTGAAGTTTAGAGAGGATTTGAAAGTTTCACTTAGCCCAATCCTAAAAACAAACAACTATTTTACGACTGAAGATTTTCTAACAGATTCACAGAGGAGAGAACGGATCCCCAGTTATATGTTTTCTTTGTCCTGTTAATCAGACATAGCCAGCAATGTGTCATGGAGAGCTAACTGTCTTTATGTTTTGTTCCACCCTCAGCAGGTGATTTTACTGACAAGTTCTTTAGCTCTGTTTGAAACGGTGCTAATCAGTAGGGTGAGTTTTGTGTTAAAATGAAAACTCACATACTTATGGCTCCCTATGGTGTACGGCTGGGAAGCCCTGCTTGGTATTAATTAAAAGTTGACAGCATATAATTTCTATAAAAGTTTTCTCTAAATTTGAAAGCATACTGTACTTACTTGAAACTTGGAGAAAAATAATGTAAGAGTGATTGCTGGGTAAAAGAGAAACTATAGACTTATTTTGAACTGAATATTTTACCATTGAGACACAAAAAGTTCAAATTAAGGACTGAATAATGAAACATCAATAAAGTATCAGCATGAAGCCCGAGCCTATTTGAAGGCGAAATTATAACCTGGATTTGGTTTCATTTCTTGCTAGTGTTCAGCAATTGTTGGAACAAGAAAACCAAATGTGGTCAAAGTGGGAGGACAGAACTGAGGTGGTATAAGCAACGGTCCACTATTTTGGATGACTGTGAAGATGCACCCTTAAATACGACACTTTTTAATTTGCATGAATAGAAGATAAAAATTAGGTTGCAAGGTAGACATTCCTTTTGGCAGAGGGCACAGATGCGAAGGTTTGGTGCATAGAAGCTATAAAAAAGAACACAAGCAGATGAACTTCTTCAGAAGAAGACGACCCAGCAGTTAACATCAAAAATTGACTATTATATCAAAACAACCAATGTGATGATTAACCAAACCGACATTTACCTCACACTTGACTTTGAGGGGTCTACTCTTCTTTTGATCAAGTAATGGTTTCAGAAAAGCTTCAAGAACCCTGAACAAGGGCTAGCACCAGATATGTCTCACCGCCAGAACAGCCAGTGTTGTGTTGAAATTTGTTTTCCCCATCGAGATCTGTTATCCCCCAGACCCACATGATCACAACGGGGAAAACAGAATTCGACACACCCACACAAATCTTTTGAAAATGCAAGCTTCTTCCAGGCTGTGTAAACTGGCAACACGAAAAGCCAGTGAAAGTGATGACTAAGCTAATGCTAAAGCTAGTGCAGGTCAATGGATTTCTCAATAGCCACTACCAAACTCTGACAAAAATCTCTACAATGCACCCAGAGCAAGTCTAATGTGATGACAATCTATGGAGGTGAATATAAGTGTTCAGTAGCATAATTTAAGAAGTCAAACTATTGCTGAATTTCTTTATTTTTTGGATAGGGATAAAGATATGCTCAGCAGCAACAAGAAGTAAATAAATTTAGCAGTTTGCAGCTAAAAAGTTACATGAATTCAGCCCATTAATATCCAGCCTCCATTCTTCCAAGGTAAAGTTAAAAGGCTGCACATGCCAAACGTAATTAGAGGCTGCACCGAGCTAGTGAGATAACATTGACTAAAAATATTAACATTTTCAGCCCTAAAAACTCATATTTCTCACCTGACCAGCATAATTCAATTCGATTGGTAAAAATTCAACATTTCCATCAAAACTTTAACATTTCTCACCTGACCAACATAATACTATTTGATTGATTAAAACTGTAATATTTCCCACCTAACCTGTCCAATACAATGTGATTGGTTAAAAACACACACAGACATTCCTATGTCTCACCAACCCACCTCCAAACCTCCAGTCCTCCAGGGGACGGGACAAAAAGCACCAACAAAAAGCAGATCAGAGGAAAACTGCTACAATAACAAAGTTGGTAGAACAAGGGTGTCAAAATATTGAAATTATTGGCATAGTAAAATTTTTCATAAAGAAATCAATTCATTCCAAGTGCTTCTTGTGCCTAAAAGATGCACACCTTCTGTTCTGATTAAAAAACACTGAATTAAACTATACTGCTACTGTTTGCAAGAAGATCAATACAGGTTAGCTTTCAATGGGCCAACTTTTAAAATCCCATCAAAACTCTAATAAAAATATCAAACTAAGACTTTAGAGTGCTTTAAGGATGAGGAGAGAACAGAACAACACCAGTGTTGCTACAGTGTGAGTAAGCAGTTGTTGTTGATGTTGCTGTTGTTGTACTTATTCCTAATTGTAGGAAAAATACATTAGTATTATTGCTGATCTTACCCACCAACAAATAATGATGTAACTTTGAAGAGGTGCAATCTGCCTTGAAAACAAACTTCTTTTACTGTAGGTGTAAAAGGAACATGCAGAAGGTTAAAATAAATATAATATAATCATATTGAATAGTTTCGCTGCTTACAAATACTTTTGCCAGTATTGTTTGTATTTTTTCATGTTACTGATTGCATACACTTAACTGCTGTACAGGGAGAATGGCCCAGCTGCTTGTGCTACAGGTTCATGTGTGGCAGTAGCCTTCACTGATAAACGAGCAGAGAGATATTTATGAACATGTGATCAATCAGGTTACTGGGTTTATCTGATAACTGGTTCCTCAGAAACACAAGTGCACACACAGACACAGATACATAATGCTGGTCATGGACTTTCCAGCAAATCTCCTCCTCAATCAGTCTTGATTCTTGTTCTGTTGTCTCTTTTAATACCAGTTAACTGAACCCAAACAAATGCACCATGCCATTATTTCATTCGCTCTGTGTGTGTGTGTGTGTGTGTGTGTGTGTGTGTGTGTGTGTGTGTGTCTTTAGGGAAAGAGGGAGAGATGGCGAGAAAGAAAAAACAGATTAGTGCTTGTTTGTGTTTTGGCAAGAAACATAAATTTTCACACTGTATTTCTATGGCTGAGCTTAAGTGGCATGAATTTAGTGATTCTTCTTATTTTCTACATTAGCGCCCTGATGTTATAACCTATTTTTATACATTTTTTGTGGCATGACAGACTATTTATATGTCCATTTACATCCTTATTCAAAAATTTTGTAGTGACAATGTGTCATAGTCTGTCTGTTTTATTGTGTTAGTTTATTTCTTTGTTTCTTTGTGGGTCCATCGTCTTTTGTGTGTGCCTGATAGTATGTTGTAGAATTAAGATGAACGTTACATAGCTAGCTTGTTGTCTGTTAGCTTGGCGAGTTTAGCATTTTAAAAGTTTGTCTTAAGGTACGTGGACTGCTTTTTGAAGCATGCTCTCAGCTAACACACTACTTGTAATCTATGATTCTTGTGATTCTAATGATGCTGACCAATTAAAAATACAATCAAATCAGCAAGTCTAATCAAAGGCTTTTGGAGTCCTCTGATTGTTCTGACTGCCCATTGTTCCGACAGCTCACTGCTCTGCCTGCATGTGTGAGATGCACCAACAGGCCAGTTCTCTGACTATTTCTGCAACCTACCGAAATCTGCTTCTTTGCAGGTTAGGGCAAAATTACTGGGTGAGGCATACGCAACACAGAGGTTAAGTTTAGGCAAGCAATCACTGACAGTTATGATTAGGCATGTGAAATACATTTAATCATGCCTAAATTTTGTTAAGTTTCTCGGTTCTCTGGAGCATTTTTCAACGTCAGCAGAAATCGACATCTCTCCATTTATGTTCATTTTGAAAGAAATGGAGGAGGCAGTAAACAATTGGATGTCTGTAATATTGGTGCATCTCACAACAGTGGTGTGGCAACAAGCTTTGTCGGACAAACAAGCAAAGTGAACACACAAAAACAGTCTCAATCACTGAAGAAACTTTGTAGCATTCTGCAAATTGACAGCATCCCAACATAAACGGTCCGGTTAAAATCAATCAAATCCAGCAAAATACTTAGTCAAAAACATATTAATATTGTACATCCATAAACAGCCACAGAGCTAATTGTTAGCATTTGCCTAAAGATGGCAGCTGAACTTCTAGGTTTCGATTTGTGTTTCAGTTTAACACAGCCTACAATTACAGTTACAGTGATACTGACTGTTGAGAAGTAGGCTACAATTCAAAGTGCTGCCTTGCAAAAGAGACCAAGACCACACATGTATCCCAAATGGTTCAAAAACAGCTTTCACTTTGAAAGAAGTATTGGTCAAATTCCAGACCCATTGGAGACCAGTTCAGAAATAAATTGTGATCAGATATTGAACTTTCACTTATTCACTAGACAAAAACACAACACAGCAAATGAATGATAATGTTGCTCCGCGTTTGCTGGATGTGCAAACAGGCAAAGGTTTGCTATCACGTCCGTCGTATCAACTATATAAAGCGCTAACATGTCAGTGCTGTGTTAACAACTTGTCTTTGTTGTTGCAGATTTAATATTCTAGCAGACATGGACCTCAAGTCAAAGCTATAGCACAGTCTTATCTGTTGGCCAAATACACACACACACACACACACACACACACACACACACACACACACACAGCAGTTGTATTAGGTAGCTCCCAGAAGTGAATGTGCGTAACTGTTTGGGTCCAGTGCCTAGGAAAGTACACCCCTATCAAAAACAGAAAAGTATGACAATTAATGCTGATGGTTTTTTGTTTTGGGGTGTTTCACCACTCAGTTACTTAATTTGCATGATAAAGGTACACAAAGTTTCAGACCAAGATAAGAACTGTCAGTGGGTCCTAGCCCGGGCCCAGACCAGGGACTCTGCCCATTCCACTGAGTGGACTTGATTCTCTTGGTTTGGCACTGCGATTTGAAACTGTGCTTCACTCGGCTCAAAAGGCAATTATCCAGTGAGCACCTAGGGTGGGGAGCCACGGGCGGGACTAAGCCGTCTGTCAAGAAATATTTGACATTTCCACTGACAAAGCCATGTTACAGGACCAAAAACAGTAATGTGGTTGGTGAGATGGTGGTGGTGATACGAGTTTAGAAAAATGCAGAATTTATACATGGGAAATTAGCCACTTCTGTTTAAACCTTCGTGCCAGGTCCTGCCGGTGGGGAGACAGCATTTGTCCCTGTCTGTCGTCGACAGCGAGAGGCGGGAAACACTGCTGTGGGTCCTGCTGTCTACTCACGGTGATAATGTGATGTGATTTAAAGGGGAAAATGTTTATTTGTCTCTTTCCACAATGCATGGAATTGCTCAAAGTGGAAGAAAATGCCAGACCAATAGAATCAAGTCCACTCAAGGGAGTGGGCGTAGTCTCTGGTCAGGGCCCAAGCTAAGTGGGACAGGCAATACAAGCCACAAATTAACAGTAGATATTTGATTTAATGTTTATATAAGATAAAGGTTCAATTTAACTTTACAATATCCCTTTAATTTCAAAGAAAATTAAGTGCATCTATCAAAGGGATTAAATAATTCAGTGTCTGTTGGAAGTGAGGAATAAAAAATGAGACAGCATATGAAGATAAAGAAGTTAAAAACTCCTCATCTCAGATAGAAAACATTTTCAACTTTACATTTTAGAGAACAGCTGTCACTGAATCACAAAACGATTTGTTTCTTTCATGCAAATGTAAACAAATAACACAAACACACAGCAAATAAGCTGCACACAAAAAACAAATACTCAAGCGCACACAGGTGCTTTAACCGGTAACTGATTGAATTTACTTCGCTTAAGCCTGGTGAGCGGAGCCCAGACAGCATCCATGGCGTGTGTTTAGAGGTCCCGCAGGACCATTAAATCAGCCCAGAGTGGATCAGGAAGTCATTGCCATAGCTACAGGGAGAAGAAGGGGCCTGAATTACAGTGGCCACACCAAATGCTGTAAACACATCCTAGTATCACAATCAATCACACACACTACTGTCACATGCACGCACAAAGACACACATCCAGGTCTTCTGGCTCTCCTTAGCTTTTATTTCTTGGGGCTGGTGGTGTGAAGCTGGCTCCTTTTCCCCTAGAGGCAGAGCTCTGCAGCGACAGTAGCCCGTCATGGTTCAGTGGCTGAAGAGAGCACAGTCTACCCAACCAGACTCAGCCTCAAGAGCAGGCCAAGACCTTGTGTTTCAGAGGAGACTGAACGACATGTGGGCCATGTCTTCAATTTGTTATGTTAAACAGAAGTCGACGTTGTACCTGCTTCTTATAATTTACACAGACAGTAAATCCAGTTACAGGAGGATGGAATGCAACAATATTTGCACCACAAGAAATTCTATTTTATTTATTTATTTGGTTTATGTGATAGGGACAATGCAGGTTGATGTAGTATTGCTTCCACTCATTACAAACAAGTTGATGTTACTGATGTTCCGCATACAGAGATCACAGCTATTGCTAGTTTCCAACTCCTGTTTCTAGTTAGGCTTTTATGAAATGTAAACTGAAGAGACATTTAGCTTTGCACGAGAGTGTGTTTCAATATACAGCCAATATCCTGACTCTGAATATCAGTATCTGACTACCACTTGCTGTTAACACTTGTGGCCATAGGTGTCTCATTACTTCTATGGCCTAAAGCTGTATCACCTTTTAAGCGACATTTATCTAGAACATTTCACTTGTGAAATACAGGGGGAAGACAAGGCAGAGCCTTGAACCAAAACCAAAGTTCATAAAAGTTTTTAGGAAGCTCCATGTTATGGGTCATTAAGTGCCTGCAGTGGAATAATGCCGTAATTTCCCTCATCGTCGATGTCTGTATTTTAGAATGGCTGCTTACAGGAGGATTATCAGCTCATTTGCCTGGAAGCCACCTGAGCACATGAATGAAACCCTGCAGTGTTTACCGAGACAGACAGAGAGCTACAGGGACAGAGGGAGGGCGGTGGGAGGACTCCAGAGTACTGAGTCTGTAGGACAGGAGGAGATGTTAAGTTGGAGGTGAGAAATAACTGGTGCAATGCAGGTGAGTGAAGAAGAGGTTTAGCAGCAGGGGGGGTAGAGGGGATAGAGAGAAAGGCTCTGCAGTGCTTTGCTGTAGGAGAACATCAATCCAGAGCCCACTTAGCCGCCATCAGACTCCAGAGGGACCCCATATTCAGAGAACAGGTAGGACATGAGCCCGCCCTGCAACATTACACACCTCTTACTGCACTGTGCAACATTATTTACTCTTATTATTCACCCCATGTGTGCATTGCAGGAAATGCAATTATCTTGTATTTAGTCCCTTAATCACCCTTCAGTTTTATGCAAGCACTATTAAATCTACAGTGTGTGAAAAGGGTAATAAAAGGTGGTAAAGCTATTTTTTTAATCAGTATGTCAACTTTTAAATCACCCGTCAATTTGGTTTTGTTTTTAAAGACATTTTTGCTACTCTCCAGGCCCCTTTTTTTCACCTTAATGACCCTCTAAACCCCATCCTCCTCCTGTGACCCAGCTTCAGCATTTATAATCACATTCCAGCTGATACAGTCTCTCAACACATAGGCTATAATGCATAAGAACAAGTCCACTACGCAGGATCCTCTGAAACAGGATCTGTAAATCAGTATTATTCACAATGCACTGATCTGTAAAACACTGGCCTAACACCCAATTATCTCTAGTTTGTGTATATTCTTGTCCCCTTCCCTCTGTGTTGTTTGGTTTGCCTCCCATTAGAGTGTTGACAGACAGTGGATACTCCATGCTGTGGAGATGCAGAGAGCGTGGGAGTTGATGGCCAGGATTATGCCACACAGCACAGTAGATGCCTGTATCCACACATGTAAACGTTATCAAGAATGCATCTCAGAGGATCTGTGTGAAACTGAATGTACTATCTCTCAATATTATGTTTTGTAATTAAAATATGTGAAGGTTTAAAGGAGATTTAGCTGATTTTAATTGCAATTGCCATCACCTGTGTTAAAATTATGCAAAGAAAGGCTTCAATGTTTGGACAAGGATAAACTTTATTTCAAGTTTAGTGTTTAATATCTTCTGGATTGTAATGTTTTTCACCTCAGTGTTCTGCTTTTAAAGTCACAATTTCATTTAAATTGCTTTCATTTTTACATTTCCCAAACTGCAGTATGACATAATGCTAAAATCTTTGTGCCAAAAACATCTGTGTGTTAATGCCTTACTCTCTTTGGCCTCACACCTACAGTGCATCTTCATTTCTCTCCATCTCCCACTCTGCAGATTAACTCGAGCTGTTTTTTTCTTCACCTATCCATCCTCTCTCCTTTGCCTCCTTTCTGTTTCCGTGTTCTTCTACCTCAAAATCTCTTTTCTGTTTTTTTTTTTTTATCTGATTTTACAGCACTCGAAAATAAACTGTATCAAACTGTTGATAAATCATGTTTTCATTTGTCAAAGTTAAACTCCAAATAGATGGCCTTTAATGAGGCAGACTTTTTTGCAGCCTCACAAAGAATATAACCCAGACATGGTATCTGACACATTGTTGGCTTGATGTATTAGTTTAGTCTTTTCTGGCATTCAAACACAGGTCACTGTGGTGTAAATATGTTTTTATTCAAATGTGAAAAGACCACAACAGATACAGCTAGGATGCCCTTGTACTATTTGGCATCTGGTGAGTGAGAGGTTGCATTAGTTCTGCAGTTTAATGTTTGTTTTTCTCTGTGGCTAAAGGTACCCCGAGGTGTTTTTGACTACTAGTTGAGCTGTGGAACAATGTCTTTTCCACAATGTTCCACAGATCAGTTGGTACAACTGCAACAGTTGGTGGTAGTAGAGGACTGCAAGCTAGCAAACATAGTGTGTCTTTAAAACAGTACACTAGCATAGCCTACTATTTATATTAAATATGACAACATATTGAGTATGAATTGCACAACAGGCCTTTGTGAGTTTTGTGTATGTAAGGAAAGCAATGTGCTAGCTTACTGCATGCACTCAACATGCCCAAAATTAGTCTGGGAGTGGGAAAGCACATGCTTTAGACTGTAATTAATCCCCTTTTGTTGTCTTAAAAATATGACTGGAAACCAAATAAAAGGTAGAGGTAATGTTATTTTGCATTTGTTATAAACATTTTTATTTAATGGCAGCAGACTGGTGACTAATCAATAGTCATTTGATTCCCTTCACCAGATTTGCTTGTATATCTCAATGTGAATGGCCAGCCACAAATGGCATGCTTGATCGTTCATTTATTAGGCAGTGTGCAGAATGTACATATTGAGTATGTAGTAGGTAGTACTTTGGTATGCAGTTTCAAACACTTGACTTGACTTTGACTTTCAAGTCCCAAAAAAGTCATAATGCTCCCTTAACTCACTGCAATACGATTAAAAAATCAGAACCTCAACTTATTGTTCTTTATGCAACAATTAATGTGGAACAGAGTTTAGCGTTTAATTTTCCAGCTGTAATTTCAGTGCCCATCCTTTGCATACTGCAATCTATTTTTTGTTCAGCAACATATTTTTTTGCATGAAAATACACCATCTTTGGTATAACTTTTTCCAACTAAAGTTAAGTAAAGAGACGGTAATTCTTCATGGTTCTCTCCTGAAACTTGATCGGATGCTGTTGAATCAAACAAAGTAAATCTGGGGAGTTTTGTGTTTGTGCTTTGAGCTAATAGTGGTAATATTGGTGATTTAGAAATAAAGGAAAATTATTTGACATGTAGTACACTTTTTAATAGACATACTTTTTAGTTCTTTCTCTCTAATTTCGCATCTTATAGATACAATGCATTTTTGTGAATAACACCCACTGATTATTAAGCCACTGGCCTCCATGTTTTACCTTTTCCCATCTGGATGACATTATTGCCACCCTCTTTTTTTTTTACACAGAATAGATCCAAACTGTCCTTGAACCCACAAGCCATTAAATTTTTAAACACATATCAAAAATTAGCAGCATGTAAAGCTGGTCTGAATAAGACATCCACCATCACTGTCCTCTTTCATCAATTCTTACTTTACAAAGTGCAAAATGAGTGTATGGTTACGTTTACTGGTGTGTTCTCTTTCGTCATGTTGGTGTAAGGTAATGTCAAGTGATTGTTGATGCAAGCCACTTTCCCTGTGGGGAAAAAATAAAGTATCCAGCACTGTATATAAACATAGCGTTTGTTTGTTTGTTTACAGTAAAACTCCACTTTGGACCTTTAGTTCATGTTAACTCTGAGTGGTGTTCATCACCTCTTCTCACTCGTCCAACCAGCCAAGACCTTTAATAATGTCTAAATATAGTCTGCCATGAGCACCCACGCAGAGTAAAAACATACAAGATGTTAAGTTTTTACTCATTTAATTCCTTGCTCATATGATCTATGTAGCCTTCTGTCAGACCAATAGGCCATTGAAAGTCTAGCTTTATGTTTAATGGAAGATAAAAGTTAGACTGGACTGACAGTTGTTGAGGTTTTCTAAAGATTTGCATCACTCTGTTATACTGAGCCACCATGAGAAAAATATAAAATGAAAACTGTCTGATTTGACAAGAAATCTGTGTATTATTCATTCATTTGTTATTCAGTTGAGAATCTAGATTAAAAAAACTGAAAAAATGATTTGAGTATTTGTTTCTGAATGTAATACAAAAACAACCCCAAATGGCACTTTGTTTTTTGAACTTTAAATTTTCTACTTTGATCAAAAATAGATTTTTTTTTCTTTAAAAAGGGCACATGCATTATCAGATTTGATTTTGATTATTTTTTTTCCCTCAAATGTGTGACAGGAAGTTAGGCCTAACTAACTTCTTTGTGTGTTACTTTTAAGTGCTTGGACACAATGGCTTCAATGAAACCATATAGGCTAATTTAACTACAGAGTTATTTAACTCTGGCAAGACACATGCAGAGATTTCTGCTACAGCAGAGGAATATGGTAATGTGTGCCATTGAGTGGGAAACAATGAATGGTAAAGTGAGCAGCTGTATAAATTTCAGTATGCCTAAATTTGTGTAATTATGGTAAGGACAAATCTAAGTTAGGCAAAGATCCTGGCTGGATAGGTTTCTGTCATATTTAGTTTTCCTTTTGTTTGACCTGTTTTAAGTATTATTTTGCCAAAAATCATCCCACTGGTACTGGTCAATGAGTTGCAAAATATATCTGGACAAAATGGTAAAGGAAGCCAGAAAACGGTGTTTGGAGAAGCTGAGTCTGATTAATGTTTTGGATCCCTGCAGAGTTCGAAACAAATGACCACCTTCGCTAAACAGTTCTGATGTTGTTGTGTATGTAGCCTACATTTACACTACTTGTCACTGTTATACTATTTTATGCAGTCTAGATAAATTTGATGTCTGTGTTTACACAATTCCATTAAGAGAGAGTAATCTCCTCAACAAATTTAAATTGGGTAAAATTCATATTATGTTATTGTATATTCAGCTGTTTTTTTTTTTTTAAATTTTCATTAAGTCTAAGATAACAAAAAAGACAAAGTACCTCAAGTGTTCTTAGAAGGAAAGAGGAGGAACAAGTCTCAGATTCAGTCTCTCTCTGTTTATGTTAAGCACTATCAAACATAAAGTGTTGGAAGTCAAGTGGGCTTATTGTAAGTGGGTGTTCACATACAAGGAATTTGCCTTGGTATTGTGGTGTGTAACAGTCAAAACATCCAAAGTAGGAAAAGAAAAGCAAAAATCACAAAAAGTCATTTAAAATTTAAGTCTGAGTTCCAAATAAAACATATGATATATAACTGTTACTACATCTAATCCAGAAGGATTGCCATCGCAACATTTAGATTTATTTAAAAGCACAACATATAAAACTGCCATCACATTTACATACCATGGTTTCTATCCGAGAGACATTTCAGAATACAGTTTGCTTTCCATCCTTCCTGTCTCAGCTCTGCTGTCACAAGATATCTCATCTAACTGATGCCATCTTCTCCTCATTGCCAAAACACCGGCAGTTTTCCTTCCCCTAACTGGATTATCAGTAATCAATAGTGATTATGGGGTGGAGCTGCACTGGCCTATAGCTGGGATGTGTGTGCCAGGAGTCAGGAGTCAGTAATCAGCGCAGGCAGGGTTGGAGAGGGCCACAGTCTTTTCTCAGCCAAATAACACTCCTGCCAGGTCATCACTATCTACTCAGACAGAGAAAAACATCCCAGTTACACCGCTGCATCCACCAATACACACACACACAAACACACACACACACACACACATTCTGATTACTTTGGGGGAAGATAACTTGGAAAACTACTGCCTCAAAAATCAGCTGTTAGCAAATTTCAGTACACTGCTTGTCCATCATTGCACCATTTGTACCCATTTACTGCAATTGGTCTTGAGTCATAAATATGTCCTGTGGCCTAAAGCTGTGAGATTGACTGACCTCAGTCATACCTTACCCATAAACCTAAGTCTTCACCCTAAAATTTAATGTTAAAAGTTGTGGGGTCCAAGATTTTGTCCCCACAAAGAGTGTCGGACCCCACACCATGAGTGAAGATTCAGGCTTTGGACCAAACATA
>JAQLOL010000005.1:10095929-10118531 GCA_029783665.1 Naso thynnoides | reverse complement strand
TTGTCTTCAGGTGCTGATGTAGTCTGAAGCACATCTGCCAACACCGACATGCAAACACTTAATGTGCCCCTCCCCCATCAACAGCAGCTTTTGTCTGGTTGACAGAAAATTTATGAAATTGGTCTTCTACAATGTAGCAGTTAGGTCTTTCAAAGGTGAGTGAATTAATAACATCAGTATCTGATATTTGAACACAATCCAAAACATATCACACAAAAACAAGAGAGACAGATACAAAGAGGCGATATAAAGACAGGTACACTTTTTTAAACATAAAGCACATCGTCAAGGACAAGGACACAGTTGGTACACAGACAAACAAATTTATCCAGGAGAGGAAAGATCTGCTTCCATCATCTCTGTTGCACAAGGTATTCAGTCAAACATCCAAGTGCACTCGTGTTAGTGTGCCACCAATGGAGCTTTGACATTGGTGACAGTGGGGAACTGCAGCAACCTTTGTCACAACTTAAGACACAACAAGTCCTGTTGTTTGAAGCCCCTTCGCCAGAATGACCACTGATTGATACACAGAAGAGATGCTGAACATCTGCCCATTCTCATTCAAACAAATGAGATGCTAAAACTTGGTGCAAAGAGGAAACTAGAACAATAATTATTCCTAATTTAAATTAAATGCTACATTTATTAAGCACAAAGGTGAGTCGTGCTATGGGGCAAAAACCCTGCAAGTCCAAAATTGATGAAAAAAGTGAAAAGTTTTCAAAATTATTGAACACTGCATCATCAAAGTTGGTATAAGGTCTTCATATGTAACAGTACATATACTTCAAGTGTCTAAAAACTATAGACAGGGTGGCCAAAAGGATTGATTTATGTAAAAAAAAAAATGATGTGGAGCTAAGAGGCTGTCAGATGACAATGACCAAAGTCAAAATCATGGAAGCACACAGGAAGGATCTATTGAAAATTGTCACATATTAAAAAAAATGATGAATTAAAACACAAACAAAATAGCTGCCATAGGTTTAAATTTGTAGGAGAAAAGTTCACTCACTGAAGCCTGCTGTTTAACAATCTTCCTGCATCAACGTACCCATGCAGTAAACCTTCCTCGCTGCTTCTGTTCCCAAACTATATTTTTGGACAGCAGCTATACTGCTTTTTTGTTTTTCTTGGTGGTCACCTCCTGCACACGACCATGATGGGATTCCTCACTGGTTTGTAGGTTTTCAAAGATCATGTACGCAGACACATCAAAGTGCAATCTAAAATCTCAGTCTCACACCAGTGTTCATGTCTGTGAAAACTCTTTAGGACTTTTTGAATGCTTATTTTTATTTACTCGTGCCAGTTAATGCTTGACAAAAAAAAAACTTAACTCATAAAATAATTTGAAAAACTTAATTTGAGGTAATACAATCAAAAAACTTGGCATGCATGTGTGCGTACTTGCGTGCGTGCCAGTGAATGCATCTTTGCATGCATGCATGTGTTTGTGTATGTTTGTGTGTTCTACGGTAACAGAGCTCCATTTATTGGTAAATAGCCCACTTTATTTTCCCCAAAATCCAGTTTACAACCCCAAAAATGACTATTTAAAGAAATTCCACTCCGGGTTTTCCTGTGAAACCAAACAAAACTCTGCCAATAGCAGCACCTCCTGGAGAAACACCAACTGGGAAATACAAACATCCATCCAATTAATCTTCTTCCTGACATAGACTACAGAGATAAAGCCTTCGTTTTACCTGGAGTTGCATTTAATAAAGTATAATAATGTATTGTGATGATGATTGTCACAGTCTCGCCATCTTTTGGGAACCAGCAAATAAAACCATTTCAAAGATGTATTGGGATGTCATCAAAACTAACAGCCTTGCGAGGTTTGTCTCTATTTAATCAGAACGCCATGTTTCAACTTCAGAGTAAACACCTGACACATGCTCACTGTGTATATACTTGTATTAATAAAGTAAATGGGGATGTTGAGTAAATGCTTCATACAACTGAAGAGATTCAGTGAAGGCCCAAAAAAGACCATTTTAAACTTTACTTCATTTTCTACATTAAATATTGAGGAAACTGATATCAAACATACGGAAAGTGAATGTACCAAATGCCCTTGTATTGCAGGATTAAGTGTTCCATCTTGAATGCATTAACCTTTATTAATTAAGCAAAAGTTTTTCAGTGGTCCATTTATAGAACCACTCTGACTGGATCAGCTTAAAGACGGCTGGTTAAAGTTTAAAAAGGCAGAGAGAAAGCATACTTTAATGAACTCCATCCACTTTATGTAAAACATCTTTCTGCATATGGCAATAACGCATCATTTCAAGGATAGCTTAAGCAAAAACACCATGTCTCGTTGTGTTTCTTTTTCTATGCCAACTCACTGCAGGTGTGTCCGATTGCTTTCCCTCCAGTTTGGCTTTCAAGTCTCACAACCCCCAACAGCTTTCCTCCTTTGTATCTTTGCTCCCTCGAAGAACCACAGGAAGGATTATGAAGCTATGAAGCCGCACTGAGACGTTCTCCAGCCACCAGTCTCTCTCTTTGTACAAAACTTCCTGGCCTTTCATCAATCCACATTCAACCCTCAATTGATCGACTCATGCTTGACCCCAGTTTCATCCCACCCATCAACTCCTCCCATCCTTCCATCCTAGACACTTACCACCTCACACCCACACACACCTTACCGCTCATTCCAAGAACCACTTTGCATGCGTACAGGGCCTAATGTCTGTTAGTGAAAGCAAATTTAGGATCACAAGTGTGAAGGGACTGGATTGATTGTTGGGGGGGTTTGGAAGAGTTTATTAGTGAGAACAGACAGATGTTCCATCTCTAATGTATCTTCATGCGTGACGTTTCGTTTTTAATCAGTCTGGGAAGAACGTCTGTCAGCTGCAGATTGCTGGAAGATGTGCAGATCTTGTCATTAACCTCATGAAAAACAGAAAATATTTAAAAGGTAGAAAAGTTCCATTTTCAACTTTATTAAGAACCACTCAAAAAACATAAGCATGTAAATAATCCTGTGTTACTTGAATTTATAGTTTTATTAACCAAGCAATATGAAGTAACTGATACAGTGTAAAAGAGGACAGTTTGATCCCCTCAGTATCAATACTACTACTCATGCTAGTGTAAATAGGATCAAGACAAAAATTATAACAGCATATCACTTCTTGGGTACATGCAGTTCTTTTTTGCATCTCTGCTGCTGCTATGTGCACATGCGTGCACTGATCCCCTCTTTAATTCAGAGAATTCAATACTTGTAATTTGCCAATAAAAAACTGGGTAACACTTTGCTTAAAGCATGCATCTATAATGAATTATGAACATACTTGTAATGCGTTATAATGCACTTATTGTGCTAACCATAACCATAACCACCTGTAACGCATTCTAAGTGTGTTCACAATTTTTTATGATGTGTTATATATGTTCATAATGTGTTATAATGCATTATAGAAACAGGTTTCATAGAAAATCATTCATTTATTGGTTCATTACCCGTAATAGTTTATTTTTGTACAAGGTTGCAGAGGGCTAGAGCCAAACCCAGCTAGTACTGGGGGAGGGCAATGTCAATGTGCAAGTTCATCACAGGGCCGACACATAAAAAACAACTAACCATTCATGCTCACACTCACGTGCAAATTCAGAGTGGCCAATTTACCTCTCCTGTATGTCTTTGGACTGTGAGAGGAAGCCAAAGTAACTGGAGAAAAACCACACAGACGATGGGGAGAACATGCAACTTGCACACAGGAAGGTCCCAACCCAGACAGGCATCAAACCCAGGACCATCTTGATGTCAGGTAACAGTGCTAACCACTAATCCACTGTGCCTGCCTTTATAGAAAGTGCTACTCCATACTGTATTGTGCTTAAACATGCAATTGAATGCAATTAAAAGAGAGAGAAATGCTTCATATTCAGCAAATTATTTGGTGGTGAACACATTCAGAAGTGCATTCATCTGAAAAAAACACGACACTTTTGTCTCTGATATCATTGCACATTAGCTGCTTTAACAATAAACAGAATCAATATTGATACTGACATTGGAAATCCTAGTATTACTTGATACTGGACATAAACCAGATTGGGTGGTCACTCATCCCTAATACAGTTTGTCTAATTTAATTATCTGAGATCCTGTATGTTCAGAATTTGAGCTAATGTTTCCCTTTGTGTAAAAGTGGTGAGGAAAATTGACTAAGTTCAATGCACATAACTGGGAATTATCACTATGGGAAAGGGTGATGTCAGTGAAAGTGAGTGCCTGCATGCAAAACTGAAGTGGTAATATGCTGCTGTAACAAGAGCACCACTCAGCAGGTGAGCGTAGTATAAAAACACTTTGCTTGTCACCAAGCTAACTCTGATGACCGAGTGAAATCACCTGCTCCTTTATTTACCTCTTCAACAGGAGAATATTTTTCATTTTGTGTCATTAAGCTGGCTGTGAGTAAGAACACTTCTCATTTGGTGACTGTAAGAAGTTGTTTTTTGTTTTAACGGAGGGAAGAAATGAGACTGACAGCCCAAAACATCTGTTAAAAAAGTTGAGCTAGCACACAGACGCACACAAACTGTCACAACAAAAACAACATGGTCTAAGCCCCAAATGCCAAATAAGAAATCTGTCCATTTCAACAAAAAGTCTACCTCAGCTGCTGATAAAAAACTGACATTCTCAACTCAACTTTGTCCTTTGAAGCAGAGCTCTCATTGCAGCTACAATGCTGCATAATGCAAATCAGAGACCCCATTTCCCCCAGAAAAATATGAACTACTGTAGCAGCCAAGTCCCACTGCAGGTGCCGAATGTTCACTCCCTGAGCTTCAGTGTTTGTCTCAGCCTGTGACCCTCGAAATGTATTCTCTCTCTGTCTCTCTCACTCTCACTCTGTTGTTGCTACTGCAGAAAAACTGCAGATCTGCGTCACCAAGGACACGAGAGACAAGTCTGATGGATCTGTTCACTGTCTCCACTCATTTTCTTGCTTTCACTTCTTGCTGCCTTTTTCACTAAAGCTGTCTTTTTGAAGAAAAATGCATTCATTCGGGGGAAGCCAACCTGAACCACAAAATCTGGTCTGTTTCAAATCAAATCTGCCGCTAACAACAGAGACACCTGGCCGGCTCTCGCACACAAGCAATGCCATGCTGGATTGCCTTAAAACACCCCAGTATCCTCCAGAGAGATTCTCGTTTCTGTGATAAACAAAGATGATCAGCTCTGTTTTAGCATGTTAGCATTATCCTTCCCCCAAGAACAGCTAGCAGGGCAGCTTGCTTTTGCATTAGCATTCTGGAAAAAGAGAGGAAGCTAAGTATTAGAGGCTGATTAGCTGGGATGTGTGAAATCAGACAGAACCAGCCCTGAGTGCACACGCCTGTATCCTCCCCTGACCCACTTCTCTCACTCGCTCTGGATCTTTTACTTAATATGATTGCTGCAAACAACTCAGACTAACTTGGTGCAGAACGCTCATGGCCATGCTTTTTCAAACAGCATTCAGAGACAGGTCAAGGGGTGGGGAGAGACATCAGATACCCATATGTGGGTGATGAGAGAAATAAAGGCACACAGCTGCACAGCTAGCATCTCTGGTTATAGTCGCTGTGGAAGACCTTACATTGTTGTGGTGAAACAGTGAAAACAGTCTACACCACATCTTTCATTCAATTCCAGCCCGTTTCCTGTTACCATGGCAACCTATCTCTTCCTTCTTCCCAACTATTCCGTCTTTCCACCTCTTCTCTCTCTCATTCATCCTGCCTCGCTTCAACACATGCTACATCAAATAGTGAATCTATCAGGAGAACTGTTGAGTTATTTAATGAAAATGTGGTGCAGTGAGACATGATTCATCTTATCCTTTAAATCGCTCAACATTTCTTAATATTCTACAACTTTTTAATAGTGCTTGCTATTAAATCAAGCACTCGTGTACCGTTTTATCTAATTTTGCCAACATTCGTAATGAAATCGACAGCACATGGTGGAGAATGGGAGCAAGAAATCATTCGAACTGTTAGCTTAAGAAGCTTTTACTCTCACACACACACAAACGCAGACATGGTGGGTAGATTTTGCTGCAGTGGATGTGTCTTTGGTGTCTTCACAGTGACATTGGTGCTGAGTTACAGTGCTAATGAGAACTTTAATGTCACCCACACACAGACTCCTGGCAGACAGATTAGAGCTGTGATTACACTGAGCCCCAAGAACACACAGGAACACAATGATACACACAGACATGTTACACATCACACACATGGCCGGATCACGCTCACACATGTCGACAAACAAATGTAAATTGGGTTGAGGCTTCATGAGCGAAGACTTGTAAAAGCTTTATGTGCTCCACTTGTGATCTTTCTACTGTTGCACTACTGCTCATTCAGCTTCAAGAGTGAGAAACACATACAGAGGGGGAGAGAGAAATCAGGCAGGGATGCACCACATTAAAGTTTTCCGCAGTACTGCTACTGTTCTTTTTAAGCAGATGAGGCCAAACATAACGATACACATGCAGAAAGTTGTTGCTTTCGTATGATTCATTTAGAGCAGTAAACTAACATACAAACACCACAGCTAACACTTTACCAAACACTCCCTGTAAATGCATTTCAGTGGGAAATGAATTGAAAGCGACATTAGTAGCTAGCTTATCATAGTTTAACTCCAAATAGTTTTTCAAATGGAAGATTTAGACATTTTCTGCTCTAGTCTGGAAATGTTGTGAAACAGTGCATGATTTTTTATACGCACTCCACTTGATAAAGGAAAAACTTAAGCCATTACATCTTATTAACAATGACCTTTTAGCAGCTGCAGTTAAAACTGTCACTGGAAGAGCTACATCCTACAAGCACGTCACTTTTGATCTTGAAAAACAAACAGAGCCACTTACAGGTGAAGTGTTTTGTTGAGGAGATGTAGAGACTGTAATTATGTAATTACACTGAGGGAAGCGTTTTCTGTGTGGACACAGAAGACAGTAAGTGTGGCACTGACTCTGAACCCCACTGCTCACAGCAGCACTTATTCCACAGCATGAGCAGTGTGTTGGACAGGAAATTGTTGGCATCTCAGCTTTTTCAATTTGCCTTTACAAAGCAAAAGCACAGTGCAAGAAGTAAATTAAAAATTGTGTTTTTATCTGCTCTTAAATAAGCTGAAGCTTAATAAAGAGGTTCCACTATGTTCTAGCCGTTTGTTAGTCTAGCTCTCTTGCAGATGGTCTATGTTCAACTCACAGTTTGGAAAGAGTTTCATTCAGTCAACATTTATTACACAGCTATACACTCTTGTATTTCCATTACACAATTTTAACTAGACATCAACCCTGTACATACAATATATGGAACCAGTTTGACCTCAATCTGGAACTGGTGTTAAGATGTTTTTTTATAGCACCTTTCAAAGCATAAATATACATACATTGATGTTCCATTTGCACTTTTTAGGTCAAAATAAGAAACTGTTTATGTTTACATCTGAGGGAAGTCAGAAATCAGTTATTTTAAAAATAATTGCAAATTTTAAGTGGTAATTCTGCTGTCGTTATCATTTAGACTTTTTTTTTTATTTGACTTTATATTTAATGCTAACTGGGGGTGGCAGGGATGAAACATCATGACTGACAGCTAACCCTAAATCCATCTGCTGGTCACAACTGTGCAGACTATGACTCCAAATGACATCACCGGCACAAGACTGCAGCACCATATCAGTGCTATTTTGGCTTAATTTCTTTCTTTCTTTCTTTTTTTTCACTTAGTTAAAGCTGCCATTGGTAACTTTAACTAAAGAGCTAACAAGCTAAGGTTAGCTGTGGCATGAGACTCATTGGAAAGCAACTCCACTGTTCCCTATGTTTACCCTGGCTTATGTTTTATTTCGTTTGTCGTCGCGCTCTCTTTTAAGTCCAGTTTGAACCGAGATGGAGGGAAAGTTGCAGCGCAATAAACTGGTCCATCTCAGTTTGAACTTGAGTCAACTAATGGTGTCGCTTGCGGACTCTCTGTTGTCGGCAGAAGCGAGTCAGAATGAAGTCACCATCAGCTAATCAGCTCGTATTGATGTCACCTTTCCAAAGAGATGCAGCGTAGACCGTCCAATCAGCACAGATAGTAAAGAGATTGTCACTGATTGGGCAAAAAAAATGACAATCCTGAATACAGAAGCATTGGAGAACACAGAGATCTCGTGATACTCTCTGATCACATCACTTACTACTAGCTGTATATGGTTATTATGACATTATTTCCAAAGAGAACACAAAAGTTTTCTAAGTTTTTCCCCAAAGTTAGCGACTGCAGCTTTAACATGAGTTAATACGTACAGAGGAGCAATTACACAGCTAGTTACGTATCTTTATATGTTCCACCAACAAAATTGGCTTATAGCAAAAGTGGGCGGCGCTTGTGACAGCAATAGATATGGTTGACCAGAAGTTATAAATTTAACCCTGAAATTTCTAGAAGTTGATTAGAAGTTGTTAAATATAGTAAAAAAAAAAAACTACTCAGAGAATAGACGGAAGATAAAGCTTCAGACTGATGATTTAATCACAAAATCAAGAAAACTACTCACATACCAGGTAACTTGAATAAAAAAATACTTCATGTATACATCACACAGTATTCAGGAGTACAAAGTAAAATGTATAAGCTAGAGTTTATCATTGTCAACATTGCTTAATTGTTTTTTATTACTTTACTGTAATGTAACTCAATGTAGGCCTATGTGATGACGGGGCTTGTTTTAACTGTCCAGTGTTTTATTATAGCAAGAGACAAATTAATGTTAACTAGTAATGTGGTGTGAGTGCATGCATGCGTGCGTATGTTTGTATCTCAGAATGATAAGAAAATAGTTACTCATCCTTATATTGAGGATTACCATGCTTTGGGTATCAGCATTGGTAGCAGGGGAGAAAAACACAGCGATAGAAAACTTGAGAAGGAGAAAGAAGCTGAGTTCATACAGAAAACAGGAAGGCAGAGATGATGGCTGGGGGAGGTGAACAGAGGACTGATGGAGACAGAGGAAGAGATAAAAGAGAGAAAGAGAGAAGCAGAGTAATTCTGTCAGTAACAGTCCTGCTGTCCTCTGTACAGGATATGACCCTTTTCTTCCCCTACCAATCAGTCATCATCATTTCCTATGCCAGGGTTGTGCTGCCAGCAGCTGTGTGCCTTGACTAAAAACATCAATCTTAGATGGAGAGGGGGAGGAGTGTAAGGCCAAGCCCCTATACAACCAATCACCAGCCCTCCCTCTGTTTGTCCACTTTCATTTTACATGTGTGTGTCCACCTCTTTCCAAGCATCATCAATATTGTTCACTTGTCTGTCTTGGACCCTCCCCCTCTTTTTTTGTCTCTTCTTTCGACTTCATGTCTTCCTTTTTCTTGATGACTCCACCTCCCAATCTCTCCCGTTCCAAACCTCAGCCCTGCTTTCAAATAGGAAATCAATAAGTCCGTTTGTGAAAGTCGCCCTCCTTCTCTCTCACTCTCCCTTTTCGCTTACTCACAGAGTCACACAAACACAGTCACATATACAGTAATGCACCCTCCCCCATATCTCACCAACACAGCTACTGACAGAAGAAATCATCAAAACCTGAATGTTAAAAATTTAGAAAATCTCTGATAAATTCACATCTCCTTTTCATCCTGCCCTACTCAGAAATATTGCACTAACACACAAACAAACACATGCACACACGCACACACACACACACTGTATTATACTGCAGAAATGTCGCCAAATAAAGCTAAATGGCTGCAAAACACAACTGAGTGACACCAAGGACGAAAGGAACTGGGCAAAAATGAGGAGCCTGATTATATTTAATAAAGAGCGCAAGTTTTCAGTCTTAGGTCACATAAAAAGATCCTGAAAGAGGTTGGATGATGCACCTAAATGGAAAAGAGATAGTTCTCCAGAAATGCATTTGTCAAGCCAACCCCTTAGATCTCATCCTAGATCTTTTTTCTAAAAAGTATTGTCCAACACTTCCAGTAAAGTAAAAGGTTCACCTTTGTGTGCCTTGTGCAGTTCTCTTCTCAAGTGCATCAACTTCTTTGCCCTGTTTGAATACAAAGTTTGACTCCCGACACAAGGGTAGGATTTATACTTTATAGAAATATGCTTTCAAACAATTATTCAATTTCACAGGAGAAAACTGGTCAGTTTGGCAAATGAACACAATGCACTGGGAATGAGACCAGACCAGTTCGTTTGTAAACCTCCCCACCTCCACTGCAGGGCTGCACAAAGCCACCTGCCTCAGCCTCTCTCTATCACACTCCCAAGATTCGTTGTTGACAAACTCTGTCCCAACTGTTTGCTATAAACAGTTTATTAGTCTGTTATATAGAGGTCCTAACTTGACAGTGACAACACATAAATGTACACCAGCGCATCACATAACCAGTTAAGTACAAAATGAATCCATTTTAAAAATATTCCACACTGGCCTGCCTGTTTTTAATTTATGTTCAATGCAGTAAAATTTTTGTTTTGTTTTTTCATTAAATACCTCAGACTTTTCCATTATATTTAACCCTTTCAAATTCTGGTCAGTTGGTCCTTTTGGGATTTCCTTTTCCATTGAACAACTGAGCTTCATGCTCTCCAAAGAGCAAGGCCCTGTAACAGTGGAGGCTAGCGTAAGAGTGCTAAAAGGGGGATATGAAAGGGTACTGCTGTAAATCCTGCCATAAAGAGACAGGATGGGAGACAGCTTTATCCAGCTAAGAGCCTGCACAGGAGGATTAGGGCTACAGGGAGCAAGATAGGGAGAGGAGGAGGAGGATGTGACAAACAGGGGCAGCGATTCTGTGACGGGTAACAACGTTGATAAAAATGGAAAGAGGAGAGGAAGGGATGCAAAAAAGGCAGTGGGCAGGGGGAAACAGGGAAACGACTGTGTGGAGGTCAGACTCTGAGATTACAGCAGGGAGACGATATCGACATCAAAACACATTCATGCCCTCCAGGTTAGAGCGAAGCAAAGTCACACACACAGTCGCCGTCTGGACACCATGAAAAGCTTGATTTTATGTAAAGCTCAACCCTGCTGTCTAAATATTCAATGACTGCTGTCTCAGCTGAGCTCTGTAGGATTCAGGGCATATGGGTACGTTGTATCAAAAAATCACAGATAAGAATTTCGTGTATGGAGCATGAATCTTGACGGAAACATCAATCATACAAACATAAATCCCCCTTTGTGATCACAAGTCCTTGGAAGTTTCTGCTTCCAGCAGAATGCAAAGCATCAAAATTGCTTGACATGTATGAAATGCGACATTAGTAATTCATTGTTTACTATTGTGTGCCAGTGACATTTCTAGAAATACAATGGCGAGAAAATGTGCAGCAGTAGAGAGGGAGATTATGAAATCACATCAGTAAATATGCCTGTTTCCAGAGATGATTTCCTGATTTTTTTGCTCTAGTATGAAAAAAAAAAGTTTTATTAACGGACCGCTATGCATAATTTAGTGTGATGTATTTGTGGAATATGGAAGATATGTAATATAATATTCAAAAGCATAAAATAAGAATTGTTGTTTTTTCATTACCTCAGAATGAGCTCTTTATATCTACAGAGGGAGCGGGTCACCTCACCAGGTGCTCACCGCATTGTGCTTTGAAGGGAGGGGTGAGTGAAGGCGCATTCAGTGGGATGCAATCTGCAACTTCACCACTAGATGCCACTAAATCCTACTTACTGGGTCTTTATGTAATAATAGCCTAATTTCTTTTTCAGCACTGTTATCAGAACAAAGTTCAAAGAAATTTCCTTCTGAAATCTCATTGATACCACCATATCATTAATTGCTGAGTCCATATTTTGAGGCAGGCATGCGAATATAAGAACAGTTTCTAAGAGTTCCTAGTTATCAGAAAGAACTGCCTCAGGACTTTTTTAGGGGCTGAAATTTAAAAACTGGAACTGCATTTCTGTTGAGAGAAATAAAAAGTTCTCAACAGCCCTTAAAAAAAAAAAAATCTGTTTCACACTTCCTTGAAGTGGGCAACACAGTGGGCCCTAAAAAAGATAAACAAGCATGAAACCTCCTGCCTGTTTTCTACATGCCTTCGTTTGTGTTTGTTTTCAAAAAGGGAGCTACAGCAGTGTCACAGGAGTGTGGGAGCAGCACAGAGGAGTGTTCCAGTTCCTTCTCAGCGCTTTTGAGAAGTCAATTACAGATGAATAATTTACAGAGAATCAGTCAGGGGCCGTCAATGCCACTGTAGAGCACACCTGCAACAAAAGGGACAAAGCAGAACAGGACCAGAGCCCCATCTATGATATACAGATAGTTTCCAAGTGGGGAAAAGATGGAAGAAAAGAATAAAAAGAATGAACCAGAGCAGTGGGGAAAGATGGGGTAAAAGGATGAAGAAAGTGTGACACAGCTGCACTTGACAAATGGCAGATGGGGACAGACGACAAATGGATAAAAAGGGTTTTACACAAAGAGGGAACATTCAGCGGGTGAAAACCCCCGCTAACCCCTCCACTATCCATCCACTTCACACACATACACACACAGCTGGTGAAAAATCATTACGAAGGGGTGCCGATAGGACCCTCATCATCAGGTCAAGCTCCCCTCCAGTCCTCTACTGTCTTGCATTGTTCCTTTTCCATGTTCTGTCTGTACCTATCAATAATCTCTCTCTGCCCCTTCCTGCTCTGTCCACAATCAAATTACTGTGACAGGCTGAAGGAGGTGTTTAGGTAAGGATACGCTTCAGTCCACTAACAAATAGGGTTGAGCAATAAATCAAAATATAATCAAAAACGCAGTATGGCCAAGTGCAACACAAATCGAAGGGAAATGCAACTTTTTAAAAGGTAAAATGTGTCACAACATAACATATAAATAAAGCATTGTGGTTCAACGGAGATGCCCTGAACTAAAAATCATTGTCTCTAGACATGAGAATACATGCTTCTATGACTGATCCCAGAGAGTCGCATAATCTGCTTTTTTATTATTCTGATTGAAAATGAAGTTATCATTTACACTAAAACCACTACTCATATCGGAATCAAAATTTCATTTAGCCCAAACCTCAATTGGACCACCAGACGTACCGCAGGTCTCATACACTCTAAGGCTGTATCAGCGCCAGGAAAGGCTCCTCAGTGGTGAGGTGGTTGCTAGGTGCCACTGGAGTATAATGATGTGAATAATCAGCCTCTTTGGCTTCATAATGAGGGCTGTGAGGAGGACGGCACAAATTCATTTGCATTAGTTTAAATGGAGGCGTTTAGTGTAATATCGCTCTAAATGCTCTTTGGGAAATTTTTCCATCCCACCTGGAAAACACTTTATTAGGAAAATCACAGGCAACAGAAACAGAGAAGTTTTTTTTGATCTCACGTTACCCTGAATGCAACCTTCCATCCTGCTGCCCTGGAAACAGCCATGAAACAATGCAATATTGTTGTAATGATTTCTGTCATTGCCAGTTTGATTTCTGTAATTACATAAAAATATTCATAATGACGGAAAACATTTAGACCATCAAAGCAGTGTCACATTTTTCTTTCAATTTATATAAAATCATAACATGTTTCTAATCCAGAAACAGGAACAATTGCTTCACCAACCTTTGGTGCTTTTATTTCTATATGTCACAACTAGTTAACTGAATATCGGTGATATCATAAATTGGTTTTTACTTTGATAATCAAACAAACATGCTAAATGTTCTCTGACCGCAGCTCATCATATATGAACATTAATTTAGTATAGGCTTGATTTTTATTGGTTGAGGAACACTGACAATTTAAATATGTCAACCTGGACTAAAGGTTATTATAATGGACTTTATTTCTGAAATTTGATCTGAAACAAACTAATTAGCCTAACTGATGAATTAAGAATAAAAACAATTGTTAGTTGCAACCTTTAAAATTAAACATTTTCCATACTTTCCATACTTACCACTGATGGAAATCAAAACTTAAAAGGAATAGTAAAATATTTTGGAAAGAAAAAAAAATTGGTTTTGCCCCCTGCCAAAATGTTACGCTAGGCTAACTGTCTCTGGCTTCATATTTAACAGACATACATGAAAGCGTTTTTAATATTCTCAGAAAAAAAAAGGGAGAAATTCCTAAAATCTCAAGCTATTCCTATAAGGCCACTTACTCTTCATACTAAATTCATGCCAAGAAACGATGGCAACAACCACAACATCCCACTATGCCTTGCACTCATGCATGCAAACACACGGCTTCTCTCAACAAATACGCACACACTCATCCATTGACAGAAACACTGGCCTGATTAAAATGGAAAGGATTAGGACCAGGTGCTCAAATGAATTGTTTGTACAAAACCCAGAGAAAATACAGTATGTCAGGGGATCTGACACGAGCACATCATGCTGCACACATCACTGGGTATTTCCCCTAATCTAACCATTCATTTGTCATTTCTCTCCCCCTTTCCACCCCTCTCCTATTTGCAGCTGTCACCTGATGGCTGTCAGCCTGTCTCCCATGTGTGTGTTGTCAGTTACGGCTCGGTACACAATGTATAGGCCTATACAGAACGTGAGTTTATAGACAACATGGAGGCTTCATGTGTCTGTCTCCTCACACTGTTCTGCTCAGCTCTGTCTGAATCAGGACATGCTGTGAGCGGCTGATGATGATGATGACTCAGTAATGTGAGAATGTCACCAGAGTCTGGGAACTGTGACTGGTTTCTGTTTCTCTGCCAGAGATGCTCAGACTGCAGCTCTCTCAGCACACTTCAGCTCCTTTTTGTTCTCGTAGTTTCTGTTCCCATTTCGAGAGTCTTTTATGCAGCTAAAATACACATGCAATAAAATATACTTTCAGTTTGCTGGGTGCTAAATCTGACTAAAATTCCAAGGATTTTCTGGCTATATGAAGTCCATTGGGTGGTCATAAAACATCTGAAGCAGCTTGGCTAAAAAGCACCAGTAAATGAAAAGCTTTTTCCTCAAGTTGTGTAGTCACAACATTAGCGCACTACTAGCTACTACTAGCTACAGTAATTAGCTAACAGCTATCCGTAAGCTAGCACAAACACATGGATGAACATGAAAACTTTCATGGCAAAATGTTCTGCTTCTCATTGTAGCACCAGTCTAACTCATAGCCCTTCCTCACTGATAATGGATTAATGCTCTCTCTTACACAGAGATTGTTCAGTGGTTACACTGGACATCGATCAACGATCATCAATTAACATCACTGTATATTTTTTTTGTGTGGCCTTATGTTTTGGAATCCCTGTCCTGTTTCCTTCACTGTGACAAGAACAATGGCGGCTTATTTCAGTATGACTTCATGAATCATTTGTATGGAGGCCGAGCTTCTTCCACAGGTTGCTTACTGAGGTAGTTACACTAGGTAGGATAAGCAGTTGCGTTACGTTTCTTGAGGGGATGGATGCTTCTAATTTCAATCTCTTTTGTGGGCTCGTAAGCTAATATATATTTATATTTATAGGGTATTTGTTTGTTTCTTACACACTATGCAATCCTGTGTGTATGTATGTTAGCGTCTTATCAGCCCGTGTGGGTTGGGCACCATGAGTGCATGACACTTTGATAGACATATATCATATCATATCGTATCATATCACATCTTATCATAACACATCATATCATATATATATATGATCCACCAGAGATGCACAGAGTAGCTCAGCGTCAATTTCTGTGTTCAGTTCAGTTCAGAAAAATTACATTAATTTTGAGATTTGAGACTGTTTACAATAAACTGATATTTACATAGCCTATTTTTCCCCCTCATTGAAACTTTTTAAAAAAAAAGGTAAGGGTGGAGATGATTTGAGTCAGATGCACAGGATCCAGGAAATAAAAACAGCCAGAGAGGACGTGCTGCCTCAAAGGTCAAACTCAGGGGAATTAAAGACCCTGCTATCTGTGCATGTAAGCACAGAGTGGATGGAGATTTAATAGAATAGGCTTGTTTAAGACGAATCTCATCTCGCCTGGTGACTGCAGCGGGGGAGGTGACAAAAAGCTACAGTCAACTTGGATCATTTCCAGCAGCATCAACAGTATGCAGGAAGTCACAGCCACATTTATCAGATAAACCTGATTGAAAATATATCAGCAAAATCTATTTAACATTTGCTTAATCACCAGTGATGCGGATGTTGTGTGTGATAGACTGCTCTGTAATAAACGAGAGCATTAGCATTGCAATCCTCTAACACTGAAGGACTCATGATGGGCATGTTTTTGTAAAGATCAATTTTAATGCAACAGAACCAGAGTTTTATTCTTTACTTGTTTTTTATTCTTCCTCCTCTTCAAGACTGAGCACCAACTGTACATTACCCATATTGCCACTGTCACTGCTAAAAGAAACACAATTTGATGTACAAAACTGATGGAGTTTCCCTTAAAATGACACTTTCTTAGTGATACTTGTGACAGTTTTACTGTTTAACCTTCATTCATTGATGTACTTTACAGAGAAATTGATGTAAAAACCCAGTTCATCTCAAATTCATTCATAATTCAGATGCCTTTTCCTGCTGAAGAGACTGTCAGGGAAATGTGTTGTGCCATTTCATTCCTTTTTTGTCCAATATGAACACCATTAAACAGCTTACAAGCATTATTCTAAAAGATAGTGTATAAATAGCACAAACTTGCACTCCCTGCGTTATAAATGGCTTCCATAGAGCTGCTTCAATGAAGTTCTGATTTAATGGATTCCCTTTTAATCAATGATTCATCCCATTGACTGGCAATTTTGTGTTCCTTAAAAAAAAAAACAAAGAAAAAACACTTCAGTCAATACATTGTCATGCTTGTGCACAAGAACCGAAATAACGTGCATGTCAACACAAAGAAGAACTAGATGTAAAACTGTGCTGAGCCATCATGGTAGCACTAGTAGCTCAGATGGTTTGTGTTTTCAAATCTCCTGACAGTACTGTTCTTGTAAATCCTTTTGTCATTTTCCTTTTGTTTTCCACCATAACACTGCATAAAACTCAAGTGGCAGATATCAGCCAAGTCCTGGTCATCCTGTATTATGCATTCTAGTTTTAGTTCTTCAGCCACAAGGATGCAAACAAGGGCTGCTGTGAACCTAAATCATCATAAGCTTAAACAAATAAATGCCTGATGTTTATCGATTTTATGTCTTCAGTGTTTAATGTCAGTTATCAGTTATCAATGGCAGCCATTTCCGCTTGCTCTAGCCCCTTCTCCCTCTTCACTTTGTCACAGAAAATCAAACCTAACACATCACCCACTCATCAAACCATTAAACTAAGCATACCACTGAGACGGAGGAGGGATGAGACAGATAGCAAGTGTGCATTTGTAAAAGTCATAATTTGTTTATGTCATAGATTGGATTGAATTTGGGGCATTAAAAGGACTCATTGCAACTTTTATCTCATTATCAGCAGAGCTGCACGGCCTAAAGTGATTGGCTGGACAGATGCAGCTTGTTCTTGCACAAGGTCACACACACATGCATGGACAAGCACATACTTATGTCTGAGTTTTTCGGCTGATAAACAGTACCCACGCACCAGAGAAGCAGGACTGTCCTCCTCCATATATTAACTAAATGAGGGGAAGGACTTTTCAAGAGTAGTGACCCGCAGGAAAGAGGGAGTAAAATTATATGGATGGAAGAAAAGGGGTGCGGATGTGTTGATTGGAGCCGAGGCCCAAGGCAGCGAAGAAGGGAGCTGTATGGTCTCATTGTGCTGCGTAAACGGGGAACAGAGGACGACGTGGAGGCGTTTCCATGGGAGTGCTGCTGTGTTCTTCTCGAACAGACACATTCCCTTATCTCCTGCCTGGGGAGAAACAAACACTGGCAGCTCATATGAAGGGGAGTTTCCCTGGATCTATTTGAGCTGCGTTGAGAAGCAACAGAGCCCTAATTGAATTTGAGGGAGAGAGAGAGAAAGAGAAGGGCCATGCTGTCTGTGTTGATAGCAGAGCAATCTGTACGTTATGTGCTGTGTCAAAGCCTACTTTCATTTAATTTACATAAAAAAGCTGCCAGTTTCAACAAATGGATATTTTAGCACAAAATAAATTTGTATTAAAGCAAAATGTGGTGACATATGCTGAGTCAGTTTGTTTATTTCTACCTCTGAATGTCGAGTTGTCCCGAAATAATGAATAGCACTGATATAAATGCTGCATTTATTTTATGTACTTGCTCACTTTGAGCTGAAATTTCAGGGGCCTGGGGAAAGTGTACATACAGCCCAGATTTACATTTATTTGCTCTTTATATTCATATACTTTTAACAATGTTATCAGCAGGCTTTCGGATAACATTTTCAGTCTGCTGATTGGTCAGTTATCTCCACAAACATTAAGACGATTGCATTTACATTTTGTACAAACATTTATGGTGTCCAAACGACATATCTGCTGATCGCCTTACTTTGCATTAAGCACCACCAGCAGTTTTGGCTCACTGTATAAAATAACTCAAATCTCTTCAGATAGACTCACAGAATCTTTTACACCTTACTGTTTTTTAGCAGCTGTTTCAGACCTTTCACTCATATCTCATCCTAATATCTCATTCTCAACTTTTGATCCAAACTGGGCACAGCATGGGTCCTTGAAAAAAGTAAATTTAAAGGTCCAGTGTTGTAGGATTTAGGAAGACTTTTTTGCGTAATATGATAGATAGATAGATACTTTATTGCCATATCGACACATAGTTGATGAGCCTTTTATATCTGCAAAGGAAGCCATGTGTCTACAGTAGTATGGACGGACGAATCGCGTCTTTGTCACAATACATTTGTCTCATACATTTGTCCTCTGTATTTGATCAATCCAGGCTTGTCCTTCCTCTTCGGTAAGGCCAGGAACACTGGGCAGCCAACACAGCTGGGACATACAGCAGCAACGCCCAGGAACCATCTTCTTGACATCATTGTCATTGGTCAGGTGACGACCTTCTGCATGTTTTTCGATGGGGATGTTATCAGTGGGGGTTCATGTATGGAGGACAACCCCAACACAGGGAGAGCATGGAAACTCCCGTAGACTCAAGGCCCTTTTTCACAAGATAACCCACCTGGGAACCTGGTTCGGAAGAGATGGGGCAGATGCCACCACCGCGTTCCAAGTGGGAATCAAGCCCAGGACTTTGCAGCATGGGCTATAAAGAGGGCTATTCATGTTTTTTGTGGGTTATGTGGCCACCATAAGTTATTTGGTAGGCTACTTCACCACTTGATGCCACTAAATTCTTTGCACTGCTCCTTTAAAAGCCTACCAATCCGTTACATCTGTACAAGATCCATCTGCTGGGGAACAAAGGTGTACGATATGATGATATTAGACCGTAAACGATTTGAATGTGTCCACTATCTGCCCTTACATGGAGATCATTTAGATTTTGTGTCAGTGCACATTCTATCTAATGCAGTTCAAGGCTCTGGCACACAATGGATTTTTCTCTCAACCAAATCACACTATTTGCTACTCCGTTCTGTTCCTTGCCTCCCATAGATAGACACAGACAAACTAAACAAAGCAATCATGTGGCGCCTTCTTCCCTCCCTTTTCCCAGCATAACGTTAGTCTTGTAAAACAAAACAAAGCAACGAAACAAGTTGGAGTCGAGTCCACTTATTAGCCAGTTCAGAGGTGGAGGTAACTTGGCATTTTCTGTCATTAATGATGGCAAATGTAATAATTTTTGCTGCACTGTATCAGTTGTGGGGCTCCTAAACTGGCTGAAAAAATTAACGACATCAAGCTAATAAAATTACTGTTAAGTTAATAAACTTTTAAGTTACACACAACCGCAGCTGTGATATTAGCATTAGCTGGTAACGTTAATGTCAGGAGGGAGGGGGGCTTGCCATTTCTTCTGTTTTTTGCTATGTATATAATCCTTATTTCTTCTCTGTGCGTTACTTGTGGAAGTCCTGGAAACGTTGGAAAGCTCAATGACGTTTTGTCTGTGTTCCAAAACATAATTCCGTGGTGTATAAAGTCGCGTTGTAGGAGCTCCATATGTTCACACACAGCCCCGTTTTGACTGCCATGTGTGATTCAAAGTTCATACATCGGGATGTTCGTGCCATCAGGACGTCAGTGACTTTGGGAAGGTGTCAACACTGACTGGCTGTTGCGACACAACGTCAATCGTATTTACCTGAAGAGTTCAATTTTTTTTATTTTGATTTGTTCACTTTTTTAGAGCCTGCAGTTAGTTTATAAGACACATTTACTCTACAAGTAATTCTCAGAATTTAATAATTCACAAATCAAAACAAAATCATTTTGAGGAACCAGGAACTAAACATAAGCCTATCATATATTTGTAAGCAAAACTGTTAGCTCTGAATTTGCCGTAACTTGTAAAATAGTCTAAACCAATCTGAAAAACTAAAGAATCGTGGTAAAATAAAATACGTATTCTGAAAAAAGTCTGTGAAAAAAATCGATATATGATATTTTTGCTCCACTGGGAAAAAACATGGAAGACAGTTGAGATGGCTAGAGCAACTAATGAACCTGTTGGTGATATTGTTTTTGTCTAATGCTGAGTCAAAAATCTATCTTCAGTCTTAACCATTGCTATAAACTGTTAAGAAATTGGACACAAATTGTACCTATTAGGATCAATTATAATCGCTTTGATGATTACAATTCATTATCATCTAACACCATCCTTAGATCAAATTTAATGTGTACAATACTTTATATGTAAACATACACCTAAACACCAGCATGTTTGCATTGTCATTATTAGCATGTTCACATGCTGGCATTTGAATCTAGCATTTACCTCACAGATCAGCTAGTATGCTTGCAGACTCTTGTTACTATTTACTGTATTTCTGTCTCATTCCCCCAACTTCTCTGCTCTGCTTCATGTGGTCTTGAAATGCTCGACAGTGATGCTTTGTAATTCTGCTTTATTTTAGGGGAACCCCAATCAGCCCATCCTCACTGCAGAGTCAACATATAAACCTGAATGGCTAAATTAAAAAGGAGCTCAAATGAACAGTCTTGTAGAAGTAGAGAGTGACAGAGGAGAAAGGTGATTGAATAAGCGGAGACCAGAGAGGCTCGGTGAGGGAGCGCACAGTGGGACTGTGGACAGGCCTGTAATTGAAGGGAAGGAAAGGACCTTAACCTAGATCAGTATCTATCACTCCAGCAGGAAAAGAGAGCTCAACACCCACATACAGTCCTTCCGGAAAAAGAGAAGGACAGAGACACCAAGGCCCCTAGCGGGAAGAAAATCTGTAAGGAGAGAGCAAGAGAGAGAGAGAGAGGTGGAGGTGATGTAAAGACAACTACCGGACACATGTGTGCGTGCGGTGTTGGTTCCCTCAGAGCTCTGGCACAGATGGGAGAAAGACAAAGAGAGAGGCTGTGAAAGTAAGCGAGAGACAATGACAAATAGAGGGAGAGAGGAGATCAACATGTTGAGATACAGCCCTGGAGACACAGAGACACAGCCACCAGAGAAGAGGAGAATTATGGGAGTACAAATTAAATTACACCGGAAGGGACAGTCAGGTCTGGACCTGCAGGAAACACTGCACATGGGGCTCCTTGTGTGTGTGTGTGTGTGTGTGTGTGTGTGTGTGTGTGTGTGTGTGTGCGCGCATGTGTGTGTGTTAGATAAATACAGAGATCAAAAGGTGCAAAGAAGGAATAAAGGAAAGAAGGGAGACAAGAAGAGAAACAAAGAAGGCAGACAGCACAGCATTTTCCCTTCACTTTTGCCAAACACATGTAAATAATTGTATTCACACATGATGACTCACACACAATCAGTTTTTCACCTTTTAAAATCTTTTAAGAGATGCATTTTGTTATATATGTGTACCATACTGCCAGGTTATTATACAGGCTTCATGGCACAAAAAAATTAAATTATTTTAACTCTAACTGTTCTGATGTTTGTCAATGCAGCCAATAGTTGTGGCAGAATATCAGAATTTGTTCACAGTAGTATCAGTTTCCTGTTATGCCACATGGGCTGTCATGAACAATATCAGTACCCTTAAACTGAAGCAGCTCAATGGAATTCAACCATCACTAATCATTTTATTTTATACCAGTGTATTTCCTACTGTGACATGCCAAAATGTCCTCCAATAAAATGCGATATTTAATTATCTCGTTTAGGTTTATAGTAAGTTTATAGTGCCAGTGGTTGCTGTTGTCTGGGACTGCTACTTCAGCAAAGGAGGTGGGACTTTTATGGTCTGAGAGTCTCGAGCCACAGCAAAAAAAAAAAAAAAAAGTCAGAGGCTGCATCACTTACCAAACTCTAACCTTTCAGCCCATTGGTTGTATGTGAAGATTGCAGTTTGTTTTACTTTCAAAAACTAAAAAAAACAACTTACTGGTCACAATAGTTTTTGTTATAATAAATTATTTAAACAGAGGTAAAAATGCACTTCTCAATTTTTTTCTAATTTTCAAGATTGGATTATTATGAATTTACATTTGGATTATTATTATTATTATTATTATTATTATTATTATTATTATTATTATTATTATTATTATTGTTATTATTATTATTATTAT
>JAQLOL010000005.1:10083924-10094849 GCA_029783665.1 Naso thynnoides | reverse complement strand
GTCCCAGTCTAACCTCGCATTTTTTATTCTTCCGTCTCCTCTTTTTTCATAGTGCTTATCTGTTCACCTATCCCCTACACTCGTCCACAACACGCTTTCACAGCACACACAAGCACCACATGATGTTGACGTTGCACTTTAAACTCATACAAATTCTTGAGAGGAAGCTTTAAGCTGTTGTTTAAAATGTGGACCATGAATTTACGAGCCGAGATGTCTGAGATGAGAGAAAAAAGAGAGGTAAGAATGAACAGCAATAATTGTTGTTTTGAGCTGTCTAGTGTCTTTTTTATTGTCCAGCGGAGTGGTCCTTCAAGGAGCAGTGGTTTGTGATGCAGGCCTGGGGTGCTGTGCTTTCACAAAGGTCATACGAACACTGAAGCAGATTAGCAATTCAGATTGGGCTAAAGGGGCTAAAAGGCTGCTGTTGCACTGCCTCAGTCTGATTACATTAGCAAAGAGTAGGAGTGCAAATGCACACAACTGATTAGACGGCATAAGTAGAGAGCAGCTGTAAGACGTTAAAGGGAACAGATTCATGCACGTATATGATCTGTATATGCATGCACACTGTGTCCGACAAACAGGCATAACAATAAGGTATGACTCACAATAAATAAACACATAAACAACACATGATTGCATTGTGAGGGTTTATCCACGGTGTATCCTCCCACCAACTATCCTTCATCTCACTCACACACACATTGATTATCAACACTCTCAGCCCAGCACCCTGACCATCTGCCCTTGTGCAACATCCATCTTGCAGAAATGAGTTTGGGCTGCAGGATCGTTGTGAGGGCAGTTTTGAGAGAAGACCTGCTTTTCGAGGTTCATTCCCTGACCTGTGTTACAGAGTTTTCCTAGTGATGATGCAGCTCTTGCACATTTTGTAACAACAATCATTACAGTCCCTCTAAACCCTAATGTCCAGGACAAAGAGAATGATCTAACTGGGGTACATCAAACTTCATCTGCGGAGCACAAATAAAGTAATACTATAGATATAGTAGATGCAGCATGACATGCATGTAGTACAAGCTAGACTAGCGTCATGCATCTTCAGACAAATCTCTAACATTTTTAGTATCATTCACCATACCAGCAATTCTCAATCCAGTTAATAAAGGACTCCCATACTGCACATCCTCCACCTCTCAGGTGGGTTCTTGTCTGAATTTAGCTGATCAAGTACAGATAGAGGCAGGAGGAGAACATGACATCATGATTCTGTACCAGTAAAGTCAACGACATAATCATATGTCGCTAAAAATATCATTAAAACAAGAGATATAGTATCGCACAACTAAAGAAACAAGCATGTTGTCTTGAAAGGCCTTCAGCAGGGCCTGATTTCAGCACCATGGACAGCGAGCACAGGAGGAAACACAGCTGAAGGAGACGCAGAGCCTCTGCAACAGTCCAGCGCGCAACAAATGAGACAGATTGAAGTGTAATTCAACCAATAGATCCCCACCATGTTTCTATTTACAGGTAAGTTTTCACCCCTGAACACAGCCAAGTGGGCTTGACACCTGCAGCGACACAGGACAAAGTGTGTGTGTGTGTCTCTCTCTCTCTCTCTCTCTCTGTGCGTGTGTGTGTGTGTGTGAGATGTAGACCTAGGCATGCAATGTTATTGACATGCACAACATGTACTCCACAGCCTGAGATATGTGCCCTAAGACTGTCATGTTATTGAAGCAACAAGCAAACAGGGGACATTACAAAGCCTGGATTAGGTGCAGAAATCACTGGCGTGCTATTAACAATATTGAAATGAGGACCACTCAGGTCTCTCTCCCTTCATCTCACAGAGCTGTGGGCAAGCCCACCCTTACTCTGAATGTCAAACATCACTTCCACAGTTCACAAAAAAGTACGTAAATATTGGACCTTGAGTGCCAGAGAGAGAGAAACAAGGACAAAATAGAGGAGGAAGAGAATGATGAGGGCTGCAGCAGTCTGTTGATCTCCTTTAGCTTCTGTGGTTGTTTTTCATGTGGTGCAACTTTGTGCAAAACCCTCACAGACCAAATGATGCAGTAAAGGCACCGTAGCCTGCAGGTAGACCAAACTCTATTAAATAAATACCAATATACTGAGAGATGTGCCCAACGGTTGCCATGACGACTGTGGACCCACCCCCTTCAATGCACTTGCGTGTTTGTGTGTGCGCGCGCGTGCGTGCGCGACCCGGCCTGTTAGTCCTACCTTGCATTCCTCCATGCACGTCCTAACCGAGTATGCATCCGTCTCGTATTTCTGAACCAGCAGTTCAAACTCCTGGTAGTTCTTCTCCGCTTGCTGGTCAATACTCTGATAAGCCCTGACACACTTGGCGCATCCCCGCGGATCCACCCCCATGGCCATATCCAGGGTGCAATTCAAATCGTCCGGACTCGTAAACCCGTAAAACAAATCCAAAAGTGAGTAGGAATTACAAAAAGAAAGGTATAAATCGCTCAGATTCACGTACGCCAACTGTGTCCCCTTCTCCCCTCCACCGGAGAGGCCCAGGCACACGGTCTGCGCGTCCGTGAAAGTAAAGCAGTCTTTGGACAGGCTGTAAGGGTGACAGGTGTCCATTAGCCACAGAGGTTTGGTAGAATTCCCTAGAAAAATAACATCTTACTCTCTGGCGAGACGGTAGGGGTCAGGTGATGTTGGGATATGGTGTCGGTGGAGGGAGTTTGGGGACTCGCCCATGTCCGTAATTGCAAGCCCCTCGTCCGACCGCTTGTCTCGGGTTCGCGTCAGTTTCGCCTCGGCGCAGAACCACAAGTGATCAGAGAGCAGGACGGTGATGAAGAGCAGAGAGGCCAGCGACAGTCGCCATCTCTGGGCCCTCTCCGACTCGGTAAATGGCTTCTCGTTCTCTCGGGGTGCAAACCAGAATTTTAAGCCTTCATCATGCTGCCGACGCATCCAAGCACCCCTGGTCATATTTTAGGAAAGTGCTGCCCTGGCCGACTCCACCGCGGGGGCTGCTCTGTCACAATACTCATTGACTTGGGGGAGATGGACTCTGGTTGGTTCTCCTCTGTAACGGTGGGGTACCGTGCCTCCGCCGGTCCAGGGCGCTCCTCTATCGCGCCCGCAACAATCGGTGCTATTCCGATCCAATTAGCGCGCCCGCACAGATTAAGCTTCGCGCTGCCGCATCCCGGTTCTCCATGGCTCTCCAGGGGGAAACGGCGTCCTCTTTGACCGCATGCCCCCCTCTCCCTTCCGTCCCTCCTCGGGTTTGTTCTCTCGTCTGGGCGCAGAGAGACCAGCTGTTGCGAGCCTCTCGGTACTGATGCTGCGCGTCTGCCGCCGTTCGCTTTGCAGATTCACTTAAAGGAGAGCAACGAGCCCTTGCAATGCACGCAGGCTGGTTTCTCTGTCCCGTACCTGGGCGGAAAGCCTATAATCATTTCTCCCGTTGGCCATTGTCATCTTGGACCGCGGTTAAGTTGCCGCCATGTTCGTCTTGAAACACTTTTTCGGAGAGCTGGGTCTGTTTGCGTCATCTCCATCGTTGCGATAGCTCCATCGTTGCGCAGTGGCGGAGCAGCTTATTACCTGTATGCATACACACACACACATACGCACAAACACACACGGGGAGGGAGAGAGAGAGGGAGCACAGACACGCACAAAGGTGGTTAAAGGTGTTTTGACTATCCACTCTGCTCCTCGTGAGTAACAGTCGCCAAATATTGTCTCGGTGAGGCACAACACACACTTTTGGCGACATCTTGCTTTTGGTGCAGGATAGACGCGATCTTCCATTCACAAGAACAACAATGCAGTTAAGACATCACACTCACTGTTTCCATGTACTGAAGTCATTGAGATTCATTGATCCGGTCCATTTCATGCACTCGATTCAGGCAGTAAATCCCCAAATAACAGGGCTTTCTGCCTTGCCCAGAGACAATGGAGGTGAAATGAGGATGTAGGAAATGAAAGCTTTGACAGCACCAATGAAAACCAGGCTTAAGCCTCTGAACAAGTGGAAAGCAGCTGAACAAGCACCAGGTTTGTGCTTGTAGGTTTAACAATATCATGTGTCCTGCAAGTGGGTCCAGTCTTATCAGTTGTGTTGTGTGTTTGGTCAGTGAGTTTAAAACAAACACACGACTTACAGCGTGGACCTATGCAGTGTTCCTGTGTGCGTGTGTGTGTGAGAGAGGGAGAGAGAAATCGGTGGCAGTTGCTTTTAGGGTGCAGAAAGTAAATCCCATATTTATTCTCGTGCTTAAAGCCACTAATCATTGTCAGCGTGCTGGAGTGCTGCTAAAGAGACAAAGCGACTGTTGCTTAAAGTTAATGGGCTGCATTTTGGGGATAAGACAAGAGATGATTACCTTATTAATTTGTGCTTGGGGCAGCTTATTCTACAATTTCTTGTATACGGAAGAAAGTGCTCATTTAACACCAATCCAATTAGTTTTAGGGCAGTCAGTGTCCCTTTGCCAAAATAAATTAGTTGACAACATACTGAATAGTGCAGGAAATTTTAATGAAAATGTCATACTGTATATTGAGTCCTGAAGAACAGCTCAGGATTTCAGCACCTTGGATAGCTCCCCGCTTACTGTTGTTGTGTGGAAGCCGCAGTTTACTCTGTTTACTTAATAAAAGTGCCCTCAAACACAACAAAGAGAGGTGTTTATTCCCCCTTGTTGTTGATGGCATGGCACCATCCGTGGAGAGCACTCCACAGTTGTTGAAGTTTTTAAAAAAAATCAGAAAGTCAGTGATATAGGGCCATGTCTGTTGTGTTGTCCTGAGTGGAGGGAGCAAGTCTCGTCGATTACATAAGTGGCTGATTTATCACCAAATGCCAGCAGCTGCTCACACAAGGAGATTCAACTTACTCTGTATTTTTTTTGAACCCCTTGTGCTGTGATTCAGCCCTGATCGTGATGGTGACTGAAAGTTCACCATGCACGGTTTAAATCTAGGTGGGAGCATTAGACTGCGGATGGTGTAAAGGCAAACATCTGTTGTGTCAGAACGAGAGGTGTCTAAATGCTCATCATTCATCACTCACTGCTCTCACATATTATGTGACTGTGGTCATGCCTCGCAGGGATAGATGTCCCATTTCAGCTGATATTCAATTGTCTGCCTGTAACTTTAGCTGCTCATGTTACTGTCTTTGACTTTAACTGTGGGTCCTTACCCTCAACCCTCATGCTCCGTTAGCAGACATGTGGATATTGAAACCTGGCCGGGAGTCTTGTAATACCATTTCCAGATCTGCAGTCTGATTGGTTCACACTGAACGCCTGACTTACTGTATGTCAGCTCCTGAGAAGTAGTCAATCAACAACATATGGGGTGTGTGTCTGCCACAGCAGAGAGTTGTCAGTTTCACACTACCCCCAATAATTTCCTACCTGTCTGTTAGTGTGTGGGGGTGTTTGAGTGCCTGTACTTGTCGTATAGTGAGGACCTGAACACATTTTTAACCATCAGAGTGAGGACCTTTTTTAAAATTAAGACCTCTTAGCTGGTTCTGACAACTTCAAGTCAAATTAAGTCAATTTTATTAGCAGCTAATTGCAGCATTAATTGCATCAAGACCCTTACATACAGAGAAGGTCCAGACCACACTATTAATAAGACCGAATAATTGACAGCTGTTCCCACATGAGCAAGCACTTGTTGACAGTTGTGAGGAAAAACTTCGTTTTTAAAGGCTGTTTGAAGGTTAAGATTTGGTTTTAATGGACATGTTAGACACGAGCATTGAGTTGTGATGGGCGAGATGGGGGAAGGGGAATGCCTCATGTCAATCAGGATCTTCACAAAGACAGAGGTACAAGTCTGTGTGTGTGTGTGTGTTTGTGTGTGTGTGTGTGTGGGTGTGTTTGTGTGTGTGTGTGTGTGTGGGTGTGTGTGTGTGTGTGTGGGTGTGTGTAAGTGTGTGTGTGTGTGTGTGTATAGGAAACAGGAGAAGAGTGAGGGCAAAAGTGAGATGATAGAGAGACAGTATGTCTGTGAGATGAATGCAGATTGCTGGCCCTTAAATCTGGAGCCATCACAGTAACAGTAAAGGCTGGCTGACATGACTCATCCACTACCCATGCTGTGGAACATGTGCGTGTGTGTGCGTGTATGCGTCCTCTCTCTACATGCATGTATAAAATTGATTGCACTGTCTCATTGTACTGTTGCTCTTGCTAATTCAAATGTAATTTCCACAGTCGAGGAAAATGAATCAAAAGCTCACAATAAGTGCATCGTTCATCTATTCTAAGCCACTTTTATATCTATTTTTACATCATCATCCCATCTGGCTTGCCAAAAGGACTTGATAGAAAGACAGGAACATTTGAGCTCAACTATGTTTTCCAAATAAATATGAAACAACCAAGAGTAAAGAAGATTTATTGCTCTTTAGTATTCTTATAGAAGCATTTTAAGTCACTGATTCTGATTCATCTGCAACTATAAAAAGTAACCACATTCTCTATTGTTTCTATTGAGTCATACAAGAGGCTGAACTGATGCTGGCAGTGTTGACTCTTTAATAACCATATATTTCACAAGGCTTTTATTTTTTGTGTCAAGACCTTTTTGCACCTTAATGTTCACTCTCTTGTCATTGCAACGTGTTTCCCCGCCTGTCAGCATTCCTGATGGAGAGCGAGACAGGGAGGTGGAGAGATGAGAATGTGTTGGACAATCAGAGGAGGAGGAGGAGAATGGGGTGAAAGAAAGGATACAAGTGACGTCATCCAACTGTGCCATTTTCCAACTTGTGTCAAATCACACTTCCTACGCACTGTGTCAGCATGGAAATTGACCTCTTTATGTGAATCTGTCACTACGTCTCTTGTTTGTTCTTTACAACCGACTTCAAAATGTTGCTCTTATTTTCTTTTTCTTTTTTTTTCTGCTGTCACCATCTCTCCCACTTGGCCGACCCTTTATGATTCTTTTTATGTGACTCTTCCTTAAGCCCTCGCTCATCATCACTCTGTCTTTCTCTCCCAGTCTCACTCTCCTCCTGTGTGTTCATCCATCTGACGTCAGAAGGAAGAAGGAGACAGGCTCAGACTCACTGATTGGTCAGGGAAGGCAACACCCTCAGCTCTGGCCTGCTGTCCTGAGTGGATGTGTGATATAAGGTTAGTGCATTATCCCCACTCAAGAGAAAGTGAAGTGTGAACACCAGAAAAGATATTTTGTGTTCATATGTGTGCACACACTGGTTCATGCACATGCCTGTGTTTGTGTTAGTCTTCTGTGTGGTTGTTGTGCTGTGTTGATAATATAAGTATTATTTGAAAACAAAAAAAATCATATTTTTTACCCTAAAGAGTTAGGGGATATGAACTAAACTACTCTTCTCTGTCTCTGTCTGCAGATGGAGTTGTCTCCATTGTCATCACCTAAGAACGGAAATTTGCTTACATGATAATTGTAGTATTTTATGTAATGTAAATATAATAGTTATTGTATATTCGGGTATTATTTCTTTAGTATTTTGAAAATTTTAGCTCTTAACTTTAAATCAGGTAAAAAGTATAACTGCTGACAATTTTACCAAGTATGGATGTGATGGAAAGCTAAAGGCCTTCCCCTTTTCAAGTTGACTCCATGGGAACTCATTTCAGAAAAAACAGTGAGTAGAATGTTTTTTAACCTCCTTTGATTTCTGCCATCCATAAAAAACTCCCAGTGTTTGAACATTTTGCAAATCAATAAAGCCACATTTTATCAATAGTAAAGTACCGTTAAGTTTTATGTGAAATTACTCATTGAACTGTGTCTGTCCTATCACATGACATATGTCACCAATTCCAACATGGCCATCATATTTACACATTCCACTTTATCCTTCCAGAATGAGGGAAAACACTTTAAAGAGGTGATTATCATAACAAGTCAGCTATGCAAAAAGAAGAGTAAGTCCATTTCTGTAAGAGATAGTTAAAATGACATCGCTTACACTTACACTTACACTTTTGTGTGTGTAGTCTTTCAAAATGCTGATTTTCAGTGTCTTACGCTTTGAATAGTTTTATGACAAACTGGAACTTTCTTGATTTGCACAATCATCTTTTAAATTGACAAACATTATATTTAATCAAACCAGTTAAAACTGGATCAAAAACTCAATCAAAAATTATTTTCCTGTTCCATTGACTACCAAACATACTTGGGGGTTCAGTGCAAAGGGTGGGACTTAGATTTAATTTTTAAAAAAATATTTCTCCTACTCTCCAGGCAGCAGAAAAACACATTCTTAAATTTTGTTTGTTTTACTCTGTCATGCTCATGACATTTAGTCTCTTTTGATATTTCTGTATTTTTTGCTGATGTATTTGGATAGTCTACCTCACAATTGCAAATTCGTGGGTGTTGTTCATTGTGATGGATTACACAATCAAAGAAAGTTTCAGATGTCCACCAATTGATTTACAACCTCAGATAAATCAATGGAAACCAATGGCTGCCTGCAAGATGAAAAAGATCCATGGGATGTAAATAGTCTTTTGTGCTGTAATGTAGATATGATTTGCTGAGAGTGGAATTAAATACGCAGACTTACTGGTACGATCCTTGTGTGTATGTTAGGAGTGATTGGCGAAACAAATGTACATTGTTGAGACTGTTCACTTGGTCACTGGAATCAAGAGGAAATTAACCAATGATGGAGATACCATCATGCAGTTCGACTCGCCAACCAGCACCACCTCTGCTCCGCCTCAGGGTTTTACTCTTCTGATCGATTGACTTACCCCATTTCCATTCCAGGATTCCCTCAGCGGCTTATCAACATAGCTCACTCTCCCAAGGACACTGCCTGTTCCCATATCCATGATCCTGGATTCCTGGCCTATATTCCCATCGTGCAGTCTGGTTCTCTGCGTTCACCCAGCTTTCAGCTTCAAAGGAAATGTGCCTGTCAGGAAAGGTAGCTTTAATCCTGGCAAGAAAACATTCAGAATACAGATACACGGTAGAGGACACTTGTTTGTGTAAATCCATGTTAGCCCCCTGCACTATTTTGTGAATTATTAACATTGTTTGACTGGTTACTGAAACAGCTTATTTACACCCTTTCTATGCCCTCCAGGTGTGAATCTACTTTAAATTTTGTGCAAACCATAATATTTAAATAATTCTTGTGCATTTTCCAGTGATATCACTGTCACAACATTTCACAGCTGTTACATTAAACACTGTTGAAAAGGCGCATAACATGACTAAATGTATTTATGTGAGTGAGGGTGTGTTTGTTCTAATTCTCTCTTACCCTGATGTTACATCACTGATGGCCTAAGACTGTATCCTGATGCTCTCCCAGACTCTGTGCAGTGTCTTACACAGGGAATGATTGCTCTCTGTTGGATAGGACCAGAAAGCTGGTGAAATGATCACTGAGTGGGTTTGACTCTTTTTACATAGAGCAGCAAGTAAGGGGCTTTGTGCATTTTGTGCAAGTGTTGTGATATGAAATTGTCCAAAACATGTTACAAAAATGACTTTTTATGATTATGACTGTTATAAAGACTTGATTATGGGGGCATCATTGTAGTACCGTGACTGAAATATCAACCTGTCAATCAACATCAACCTCTCTATCCACTTGATCTGGAAGGAAATATAAAAATAACTATTAATGGATTGCCATGAAAGTTATCTAACAGCAAATAATGACATTTTTATCTGTCTTTCTATACTTTGTTTATTGCTAATTAGCAAATGTTAGCATGCTAACATGCTAAACCAGTGCCTCTCAAAGTTTTCCAAGCCAAAAACAGTTCACACTCCACCACCCAACAAGTGTTTAGTATTACCATAAGAAGATAACAAATTAATAAAATTATTAATAATTTCCTGATCCACATTGCATTTCAGCGAAAGAAAGGACAGCAGGATAACATCAGTTAGTTCCTGTTTTGTTTATTTTTCCATCGTGAATCGTATTTATTTAACCAAATTTACACACCTGGTCACCTATGCCCTCACAATAAGGGCCTACCCCACAATTTGAGAGCCACTGTGCCGAAGCCTGGTGTTATTATTATACCAACTTAATACCAGCATGTTAGCACTGTCATTTTAGCTTGTTAGCGTGCATATCTTAGCTCAAAGCAGAATCATAGTGCTGCTAACAAGGCTAGAGACTTGGGCCAATGTGGCAGCATGCTCCATCAGCGGCTCAGGACTAACCCTCAACTGTAAACTCGCAATTTTGTTGTACAATTCATTGTATAATGACAGTAAACCTGCTTCACTTTTTCTTTTTTTGACCTTTAGCTGATAATAGGGGGGCGTCTCGGTCAGATGTGGCTCTAAGAAAAAGTTTTTTCATTTGCTGAATGAAACCAAAGATATGTACACATACCTGAAGATATCTTGAATGCCGTAGAGTCTCACCCAGCACCAAAAACATGGCCCTGCATCCTCCAGATGGAGGGAGCAGGCCCCTATAACATCAGCTTTAGTCCAAGTGTAAACAGCAGAAGGCAGTATTTACAGGAACTTCAGGGCTGTGAGTGAGGCTATACACTCTAGCCAAGCCCAAAAGGGGTTTTGTCACCAAGCATCCCTGCTGTCAACACTAACCTGAGCTGAACCAACAGTACCTTAGTCCCTCCCAGCCTCTCTATGCATCCTCATCTCCTTCTTCTCAACCTTTACTTGAATTTAGTATTCCATGCATGATATGAGCTTACATAAAAAATTCATATATTGGACTTAATGGGACAACATATAGAAGACGTTGGACGGACCATTTATTAATGCAGAGCATGGTAAAGGCTTGGTCTGTGAGCAAGGAAAATGAGGCTGGCATTTCTCATTGCATTTTCCTCTCACTAATCTGTGCTGTCAGAGGAAAGAATGTCCTGATGAAAGGGACATGTCTTCCCCTGGATCCAACTGGACAGTGGGGGCAAGAAATGCAT
>JAQLOL010000005.1:10052150-10066965 GCA_029783665.1 Naso thynnoides | reverse complement strand
TTTTTTTTTTTTTTTTAATTTACCCAAGTGTTGAGTGTTGTAGGCGAACATCTTCTGAGCAATACTTTGAGGGACACAAAGATATTTTAAATTTGCCCTTTTGGTAAAGAGCATTAAAATTTAGTGCTTGCTGCAACTTGACATGTTGTGACATTATAGTGATCAATATTCATATATACCCTTAAAAACAGATGTCTTGCACAGTAACATAAAAGAAAAACCGTAATTAAATTCGGCCACAAATACTGTTGGTGGAGATGAACTGGTCAGTAAGATAACGTTGAGGTTTTTTACTTCTCCCTATTAAAAATAAGCTCTTGAGATCTTATTTCCTGTCAAGCGACTTCTGTTTCAGTGTGATTGGGAAAAGCTGCTGTTGCCTGTGTCCTGTTCAAACACAGCAAGCAAACAGGCTGCTCTTCACTCTCCCTAAAGTTGCCGTTGAGGTACTGTGGCTTCTGTAGTTTGGTTTGGATATGGTTTGTTATTAAAGGATGAGTTTTCCTCGAGTCTTGGTACAACAGTAATAAATGTGCAGTGAAAGAGCGATGGGTCACTGCAGTCCTGTTGTCCATGCTCACTGTGAACAGATAGGTATGTAATGTAAACACAATGAAAGACACTGGGGGACAAATTGTACCTCTTTGTAGGCAGAAAGTTATTGAGCTGAAGCTTGCACGTGGTTTCAACGGTATGAGTAAGACAAACCAAGAGGGTATTTTCCACGTGTTGAGTAGAACATTTCCTCTTTGTGTTACCAATACTCTGCTCAGATCTTCAAGAAAACATTGAATTCCAAGAATCGTTGAAAGTTACTCACTTCAGCTTTGAGCTTTAAGTTCTCTTACACCCCCTTTTATTACACCAACACACATATGGGCATTGAAGTGTTGTATTAAGATAGTTTTGAACAAACACCCTAACCAATCATTCAAGAACCAAAAGTGGTGTGAGCATTTTTAATCAAATATTGTTATTATTTGTTGGTTATTATCATCAGTATCATAACTGTTAATTGGAGGATTCTGAGTTTTCGTCTCACCCCCTTGCTTTCCTTGCAAAATGGCTTTACTCACTTGGAGGGCTTTTAATGAGCTAATTAACCTTTCCTGCACGTCTTCCACGGGGTGGAGCAGAGCCCACGACGGGGTTATCTGCTCCTGCTTTCCAAATGCAGCACGCTGCACTGCAGTGGTACTAAAGCCATTCGAAAACAGATCTCTTCAGCCATATTTGAAGCTGTTTGTAAACAGTATGATAAACAAAATTTAAAAAAAAATAAAACTTCAAAAGACCAAATTTGTTTCTGTCAGTGTGATAATGTGGAAAATGGTCTAAAGGTTACTATGAATGTAACTGTGGTCTTAAATTAACAAGTGTGCTTTATAAGAAGTAATGTATAGATGTTTTTTCTCTCCCTTTTTGTGTGACTTTTTGCCACCAGTGGCACAGAAGAGTTTCAAGCATTTTTGTATGAAATAAAGTCCATAAGCTTTTTTGAGTTTGTTCAATAAAATCATTTCTATCCCATCGTATGTTGAGCACAGTTTGCGATCTGAACCATGTGACCTTATGTTGAATATGCTTATTTGAATACGCTTCCTTTGTTAGTTTTTCACATCTCTTCATTCAAGAAAACATGTAGGAACTTGTCATCATTCACTTTGTTTTTAATTGTTTTGGTGGCTGGTCTAAAGTAAAAATAATAAATACAATGGTGGCTTTTTATCCTTGCCAAATGTGTTATTATTGTCCAACAACCTGTTATTGAAAAGAAATAAAATCAAACTGAATGTCTGTTCATTTTTTTTTTCTATAGAAAATCATTTGCCAGGTATTTTGCAAATGCACTCTGGAACATATTTTTTATATGTTCATATGATTGTAAATAGAGTCGAATGAATGCTGTCGGAAGTGTTGGTATAATTTGAAATTTGCATTTGCAAGCTGTCATGTGATTACACAAGCCTTGGCGATATTCTGTAATGATCTTGCACATTGTTGACATTATTTGTGTAAATGTACTATGACTTACAGTGACTCAACACCGAAGAAACGTTGGTGGGATATCTGAACGGTTGTACATCTAAATTATTTATCTTTCTATTTAGTATGAATCCGTCAGTTTAGGGGATTTTCCATGTTAGAGTAATGTTTCTTTTCTAATTCAAAACAATGTTGACAACTTCTTTTGTAAGCACACATTTTCACTTTCTATTTTCTGTACTGTAACATGCAATAAATTGATACATTAAAAACATTTGGTTTCATCCGGGTTTTCTTTTAAACAAGCTTGTTTAATCAAACAGTTTCAAAAAATTTTTGTGTAACTTCGCTTTTTATATTCTGGGAATCGCAATTTATTTGTTTTGCTATTACAAGCGACTGTAATTTTTGCACTTCCTTCTTTCTTGGCTCTTCTAGCTGCCAAAATTTAAATGAAATGTCTATAACACCCGTTTCTCTTTTGTCTGACACCTCTCCCCCTTTTTCCCCAGCCACACTGCCACTCATCATCTCAACGCTGTCCTTCCTGTTTCTACTTTGTAACGATTGCACGGGTTATGTCATGAAAACTAAGTGTTTATGAACGTTGTCATTTGAATGTCGATTGGTTTATTAACCCTGACCTCCATTAAAAATGCAATAATTGACTGAATGACGCCTAATGTCCTACATAAACATTCCCTCCTCAGTCTTTATGGCATGTGTCACGCCAGTGTCATACATACCCCTTTAAATGAAGTGCTACCAGATGTATTTTACTATTATTTTATAGGAGCAAGATGAGGAGAAAAGAGAGAGAGTTGTGTCAGGGCCACTGATCAGGCAGGAAGCTGTGTGTGGTTAGCTGAGCGGAACAATATAGGGGAAGCTGTTGCCCTATTTTGTACTGTATTTGTTCTGCGTAGTCTCTCAGACTAGACTGACAGACTGAGGGACAAAAGCGAGAGCTAAGGAAGTCAGTGGAGCACTTAGGCTGGTTAAGTGAGGCTGGAGGCTGAAGAGAAACCATTAATGACAGAAGCAACTCGCCATCCCAAGCACAGGTCAGCAGTGTAGTTCAGGCGTGAGATCAATCATGCTGCCAGTGTGAGCGCTGGGGAGATTGCATGGGACCCCCAATGGCAGTTTTGGCCGATGTGGAGCCTGCGACTGGACAAAGGACAGGTGAAGGGAGGCTGTCCTGGCCTGTTTTCCTGCTGACGCTAGCTGCTGTCACCTCCTCCTCTCTTTCAGCTTTGTCCTTGTACCAGCTGGTGGCTCTCAGAGCTGAAGTGGAAGGACTAAAATCAGAGGTTTGGCGCAGGAGAGAAGATGCCAAGCATGGAAGCCAGGTAAGAGACAACTAATCCTTGGAGACAAAAAAGCCCCAAATGCCACTAAACAAGCATTTAAACAGCATGTATTGTGTTCCTAAGGACTTAACTGTGTTTGTTCAGAGTTATAATATCAGTAGCAGGAGAAGCAGTCAAGAGCCTCCTCACCAACCAGGGTCCCAACATGCTTTCACAATGATAAGGAAGAGATCTGTCGCAGAAGCAGAGGCATTAGGTAAGACACGGGAGGATGCACCTGAGCCTGACAGTTAATTTGTGAGATATTAGTTACTTGAGTTTGTCTGTAGTGAAAGATGGGTGATCTTTGACAAATCTATTTTGTTATTTCCTATATAATTTTAAATGAAAATCCTTGAATCCTTAAAAATCACAAAATGTTGGTTTAAAATATATTTACACCGTCTTTGCTTAGGAAACACTGTCCGATGTTGAAACAGACTAACAGACTCACGCTTGACTAAAAACAAGTGAGACTGACTCATCAGTTTTGGTGAAAAGCAATTGAAAAATAACAGGTCTGAGACAATGAGTTAACGCTGCCACGTAATGTCATGAATGTGTGCAACATGCTGCTCAGTGAGTTACTGGAATTTCACTAAACAAAAAAAGGGAAGGAGCAGAAAGAGAGAGAGCCATTGAAAAAGTTCTGTGCAGACTGTAAGGAAACTGCTGACCCGTTTTAACACGAATAAATTTCTCTCGTGTTTTGTTACAGTTTCACAGCCTTGCCTGCAGTTGCTGGCAAACAGCAGCAGGAAAACCTTCAGGAGAGGTACAGTATGTGTGGTCTGGGTTTTGATAGTTTAGCTATTTGTATATTAATTTGAATTTGATATGTTTTTTTTATTAAAATCTTATTAGCCTATTCATATACTCATATTTTGACTTTTTGGATTAACATTAAATAGACTATATTTGACCTTACAATGTCTTTAAATATAGCTGCAGAACTCACAAGCAGCGATTCCTTTAAAGGATTAGCAATTGGTTGATTTTTGGGAAAGATGTTTAATGTTGTGGAATATTTTCTAATTCCTTGAATCAGACTTTTCGGGGCCACACACAGGTATTCCCTGGCAGACGGGGCTGATTAGAGGCTCTGCCCTGGAGGCGGACGGAGACAGCATGGTAGTCAGAGAGGAGGGCTACTACTTTGTATACAGCCAGGTTGGTCTTTTTGCTGTCTTTCCATAGTTTTTCCACTGGGGGGTGCTGCTATACTGTTTGCCCATCACTGGATTTACATAAGAGGGAATCACATTTACATTAATAGCAGAAAAAAGGGTGTGCTCAATCTATGCATGCAGCTGGTTAACAGACCTTGAAGAAAGGTCAAAGAGAGAAGAGAAGATGCAAATGATGCCTGCATAATAAATGTAGCAGCAAATGATACACCACACACGATTGTTCATACATGTCAAAACTTGTGCCTGTGCACGAAGTCTTGGATTTTACCCAGCATTTTTGATGTGTTTAGGTGTATTACACGGACAGGATGTTTGCAATGGGTCACGTGGTGATCAGGATCAAGAGGAATGTGGTGGGAGATGAGACTCCGTATGTGACCCTGTTCCGCTGCATCCAGAACATGAACCCTGTCCACCATTACAACACCTGCTACACAGGAGGTGAGCCGTGTTATTGTTTATGTCTAGTTATGCGCACCCCTCTTTGCAACAGCTGTTATGAAAGGTCAACCAGCACATTTTGCTCTTTAGTCAAGCTCACATGCCTGTGTGTGTGTATGTGTGTATTTTTGTGTGGAATGACTCCTCGTGTCAGCAGTAGGGTATGGATAGTAGCTGTTTGTGGGCAGAAAAAATGCCATTTGATGTGTAAAGGTCTGAAGTGTGTATTCTGTTTCTTCAGGTATTGTAAAGCTGGAAGACGGGGACCATTTGGAGTTGCTGATCCCTCGTCCAACAGCCGACGTGTCCCTAGATGGAGACTCCACCTTTCTGGGTGCTGTGAAACTGGTTTAACGTGTGTCATGTCACTTAGGACCCCAGGGACCCTTTTTGTGGAACAAACTGTGCAACGCAGCACAGTTCTGGTGACCTTGCTTGACTTTGGGTGTTGTGCGAAGAATGGGAAGCAGGCAATTCTTTCTGGCCTGCTGGTTGACTGTGTGACTCCTACTTGTTCAGCCTAAGTGGACATGAAAAGCAACATGAGTAGATGGCATAGTCTTTGCTCTTAAAAATGCACGCATCTTATATCTACAGCTGTATTATTTCATTTCTGCCACACACTGAGACAAAATATTATAGCAGTTGTCCACAAACACATGGTGAGGTCTGACTGTCAGCGATGTGTTACCTTTATGCAATCATGATTCTGCTGTTTTAATGATCTTTATAGCAGCAGCAGCGTTACTATGCCTTTGCACCATCTTCTCAAATGCTTTATATTTTAGATATCTGAACGCAAAGATGAGCTGTGTGATTTGTCATCAGAGTACCATAATTTGATTGAAGTTGACCTGTATATGTCTGATTAAAAATGTCGATGCAATGAATCGACGGTTCTTACACAAGAGATGACATCATCTGGAGTCTGGGTGGAAGTTGTCATTCCTCTGTTGGCCACAAGAAGGAAGGAGTTCAGTGTGGCAGAATATCCAGCCAGGCAGCACTCAGGAACATCTAGCTGAGGTTGAGCAAGAACACTTGAAATCAGGGAAAAGTTCCTATTTTTAGACTGAGGCAAAGCTGTCTAACAGACGATGCCTGCACTTTGACAGGAGCTGCTGCTCGACGAATCTGTAATGCCCGAGGACGCTGCAGAAAACAGTGACATATCATCAATGGTTTTGTTGTTGTTGTTGTTTGTTTGTTTGTTAACTTTATATAATGTTAAGATAATGGCAGAGGGAGTGTTACATCAGGGACGCATAGTATTCCCTCAACTTTTCCGGTAACTTTCTACACATTACATATAATATCTGTTGTTAACCTCCATGCTATTCAGGGTATAATGTACAGTAGTGCTAGAAAATAATGCAATGGTATAACTAGAGGAGTTTCAATGGAGTTTCATTGTGATAATCATGTATTATCTATGTAAAAATTCTGGCTGTACAAATAAATGAACCACAAAAAAAGTTTGATTATTTTTTGATTTAGCATACATTTCGTCTTATCATGATAAATATAGTGATGAAAAAAAAAACCTAAATGTTGCAACATGGATCTCAAACATATTATCCATCCTTAGTATACAATAAACTTTGGATAAGCACAAATTAATAAAAAGCTGCAATGAGTAATCAGGTAACTGAAAAAAAAAAACTGTATTCAGAGGTTTGTTTATAATTCAGCTTGTTCCCAACCAAGGCCAGTTAAGTTAATGTCTAAAGACTGTGTGTTTTGAAAAACATACACAGAAAAAACACTTTGATGATGTAACTAAGAGATTTGTGTGAGTCAAATTTACAATAGTTCTGAGCATTGTACAATATGAATTGGATTTTTCTGACAATCAAACAATTGTGAAAAAGTTACATGTGGGAACAGACACCCTCTAGGGAATTAGGGGAAAATACCCAAGAGACAACCTGCCCCACCCAAGTATGATTATTGAGTGATTTTGTGTAAAAATCAACAAAACACACAAAATGACTTCATTCTTTGTTAATGCTACTAGATCAAACCTAAATGGTTAACTGCACCAAATATTTAAATGCTTAGTGAAGAATAAACAAAGTGTGATCATATCCTTTTTTAAAATGTAGAAATGGAGACAATATTTCAAAAGGGTTTGTCATTTTGTTTCATTTCCGTCCATAATCCTTTAGAGCTGAACAGAATTCAATTAAATTTAAAGTAATTTGGTTTCAAAAACAACCACTCAGAGTAAACGATACAGTAAATACCCCTGATCATTACAATAGCACGAGATGCCCCTGATAAGGTGGCATCTCGGGATATTATTCAGCCAGATATTTTCTAACTTGTTTATTTTGAAAAGATTGATATTGCTTTGGGAGTCTCTCTACCTGTCATACTTGTCCCATCTGTTTTTCCCTGTCTAGGTAACTCTCTCTCTCTTCTCCCTTGCTTGCCCTCTCGCTCACACACACACACACACATACACAGACACATACACAGGCCTTCTGTCCACTGGGGCAAAGAGTTAGACAAAGCCCAGTGGGTGGTCACTCCTCACCAGGCATTTTGCCCTTGCAGTCATGGCTCCGTTTGACAAGAAGAGAGTCCAAAAAGAGAGGAGGGGGGAGGAAAGTCTGAAATAGAAGGCTGAGGAAGAAAGATTTCAAATGGACTTAATGGAAAGCAGTCGCCATTACTCAAAAAGCAAGCGGAAAAGAAGAGAGAAGCTAAGAGGCTAGAGCAGATCGAGAGCAGGCCAGGCCCAGGGTACCACGGCCATGGATGTCTGAGAAGCTCTTTGATGATCTGGTAAACAGAGCAGGCGGCTGTACAAACACCAGTGGAGAAAAAGAAGAAGAAGAAGAAGGTGGGGGAGGAGGGTATGAGAGAAGAGGGGAGCACAGACCTCTCCTATAAATGTGTCAAGCATGATGCTGCCCCTCCCTCTGGGCCAGAAATGTCTTTGTGCGGTGCCATGGCGACGGCTGGTGTGTTGGCGGAAGCTGATGTCATTGTGGGCTCGACTCTCAAAAGAGAAACCAGCGTCTGACCGGAGAATCAGGAAATGAGACCTGCTGTGTACACATGCTGGAAATGTGTGTAGTTCACACACTCATACGCATGTTGCAAGGACACACAGTCACAAAAGCAGGCAGATATTTATCAAAAAAAAACATGGAAAAAGGACAAAGTTTACACGTAGAATGATTAAGTTTTGATTTTTATAATAGTTTGAGCAGCTATTTTCTAAATCTGTTTCTTAGCTGAGGTGACAAAACCGCCACTTCTTTATTGTTGTTTTTGCAGTCTTTACTTCAAATACCCACAGGAGGTGCACAGGATAACCTCATATTTTTTGTTTGATATGAGCACATTTTTGAGGACTAAGAATATTTCGCTTGCAGAAGAGAGACAGAGCAATATAAATTCAGCAAAACCATCAATCCCAGTCCCTTAGAGTCTGTCGCTTTGATTTTCCCATTTTTCAGGCTGGATCGCTTGTGGACTCGTGTCCCCATCTGTCCCTCCAGCTTCTTTCTCCTCCCTCTCTCCATGTTTGGGAGCTTTAGGACAGGTCTGACGGATGACAGGGGCTAAAGGTGATCCCTGAATCCTGATTATAAAACCCAGCATGCTGTTTCTGCAGCAAACTGCAGCAAAAGAGCATTGCAGAGTTGGCAAGTAGGCACAGACTTGCACGCCAACATATAGATGCATATGCGCGCATGCACGTTTTTTGCCTCCCTTAATACTGACAAAATGTACAGCAATCGTCTTGCTGCGTTCAGTGTTCCACACGGTTGTTCCATGTACGTATTCCTCTAGTATTTGGGGATTACTTTGATCTGCTGCAGTCAGCCCAAAGTAATCAGGCTGATCCAGAGCCCTGCAGCTGAACTGGCAGCAACACTGCCTGGATTTCTCATTTAAGTGAGGATTTGGTTTATCAACAAACTGGATTGTGCCATCCATTACTCTAAAGTCTAAACACCATGTCCTGCACTTGCCATGCTGTAGATTTTTAATCGATTCAGCCTGAGAAGACACTAATTGTTTTTTGATCTGAAAAACGTGACCGACCCAGCAGAACGAGATGTTTATTTGTTTTTTAACAGCGTTAACATTTGATTGGGTTCTGTTTTTTTCCTCCCTGACTACATCTGCTGGAATCTGAGCTGATCTATAATTCATATGGTTCTGCCTCTGCTGCAAATCAAACCACGATGAAACACCAGGCTTGAAGATCCGCATGTGTGCAAGAAAAAGTAAGCACACATATAAAAGTTGTCTTTGTTCAAGCTCATCTCGATGAATCTTGCTTTTTTCCTGCTTCAAGGACATCAGCCTATTAGAGAAGAGAGGAAAAACATCAAATGGATGGGAAGAGGGAAGGATTTGGTTTTCCACAACTCTGCCCCACTTCTTCTCCCCATCCCCTGACTCCTACACTCCACCCTGCATTGTGGCTACAAGAGGGAGCTTTGGCAGACACACAAAGCTGAGAACATTTATCTACAGCTCTTGTTGTGTCATGCTAAAATGCCCCACCACACACATATTAAAGGTTCAGAGGACTGAGTGTGCAGCTTGTATACACTGTAAACATCAACTGTGTGTTTATACTGCTCCTGTCTCTGCACTACTTTTGCCAACAATACCCGTATCTCTTCACCTGTTCATTTAAAAATCATAAACCTCAAGCAGTATGCGAAAACATGCACACAACAGCAACACTCTACATGACCGCCTGTGATTATATGAAAAAAGATAAATGTAATTTTTTTTGTGTTTGTGATCTATTTTCTCAGTTCTTACTGTTGTTTCTCCGTATTAACCTGTGATTTACGTTGTTTGGTTCCATTTTTCAATGACAAAATGTCACAAAAGTAAGAAAAATCAGGTTTTGACAACATGTTTTTATATGGCAGGTATATTATTTACCAAGTTCATCATCTTGGATTATCATGTTAGCATGCTAATCATTTGATGATTCACATTAAACATAAAGTTCAGCTGAAGCTGATGGAAATGTCACCAGTTGTGCAGTGATTCAATCGCTAATGAAATTTTTTTTGAAGTTTCAACCTGACGATTGCGCTTGAGGGAAAGTCAGAAGAATGCTGAAAATCGTTTAGGCTCATCCTCTCATGACCAAGAATTTCTGTGCAAAATAAAAAAAAAATTGATGTAAATTTCCTTAAATATTAAACATGCAAACTTGTGGTGGCTCTAGATGAATAGTCAGGAAATGGACAAAATCAACAGAACTCTTCCTCTGAGGACCAAGAGTGGCAACTGGTTTATAACTTGTTGGATTAAATCAGTTTAGACTGTGTTGGACTGAACAATCAACTTACACTGCCATTCCTAAAGCTAAGGAGATGAGAAAAAAGGGGAATACAAAATAGGTCAGAGTTGTCTTCTCACTCTGTATATCTGCTCTGTGTTGCCTCCAGTTTCTCAGGTTGGGCTCATTTTCAGTCCATTGTGTGAGTGTGGGGTTCTCCTCCCCCTCACACTAACACACAGCATGCACACATAAAGCACAGGCGCAACAGAGTGTAGTGTGTATGAAGTTCTGTGTCACTCATTCCCACCAGCTGCTTATGGGCTTGTGATAAGCAGTTGTAATTAGAGATTTAAACTCCCGTCTAACTCGCTTTCCTGTCTCACAAACACACACGCTCACTTCCTAACAAACTCTCTCTCTAACTCTCTCTATCATTGACTCATGCTCTCTTTCCCTTTCATCTACTCCCCCCGCAGTTCACCCAAACTGGCACCCTCCCCTCTCTTCCCATCTCTCCCGTTCTCTAGATCTCTCTGATGGGATGTCAGTGGAGGATTTTAGCCTATGGGTGTAGATGTAGAGAGAGCTGGGAGTTGATTTCTCTCTCTTACTCTCTCTCTCTCTAAGTGTTTCAGATCTTTGCAACTGAGACCAGGTTGTTTCTGGATGTTATTTCCTAGCTGGCAAGAAAGCATCAAGAACTACGGCGAGATGTTACAGTGAGGTACGGTTCTACTTGTCTCCCATTTGTCTGCCTTTGAGTTTCTCTTTCTGACAGTCCCATGAGGCCTGATGGGACAATATTTGACCAATGGCAATTTGTTCTTACAATGATTCTCCATGCTTTGTTTGTTGCATGAATGCATTTGAAACTGAGCACACATTTAACAGAGTGTCTGCATTCATTCTACTTTTCATGCTCTCCAAAGGAAAGACCATTTGTTCTTCTTTTTGATGGCCACTGTCTTTGTTCACTGGCCTTTGTTTCTTTTCCCTCTTTCCATCTTGCATGCTGTTGTTTGCCCTGAGATGTTGCATGTGTGCCGGCTGGCAGCGCGCAAAAAGGGGAAAACAGGTTTGTTGGCTTGTTCACTGCACACACAAATACACACTCATCCAAAAAGCCTTCAGGGGTGCTGGATGTCAGTTGGGAATCGTCCCAGTTTCAGAGGACCTTGGGCTGCTCTCACTCAATCGCCATGTGGCAGTGAGATGTGTATAGTGAGTGCCTGTGTGTCAATGTTTAGAGAGAGAGTGAGGCAGAGGGAGGACAAAAAGCAGGAAAAGGTAGAGAAGGAAAAAGTGAAAGAGTGAAATACAGACACAGAAACAGAAGTATTGTCATGGGCAGACAGTGAGGAGACACAGAGAACAGATTTTATACTCTGTAGGGCTTTTTCTGCCTGATGCGAGGGGACGTAGCTGAGAAACAGACCAGAACATAACTCTGCCCATGTCACCACACCAAACTCTGCCTTTGTTTCACAGGGGCTCACAGATGGGCTCATTCAGACGAGTGAGTTTACACATCCCAGTCGCTGTGTTTGTGCTAGTGTGTGCGTGTGTGTGTACATGTGTGTGATGAACTTGTTGTTGTTAAGCCCCTGGGATGAAATAATAACCGTTAAACACTGTAAAAAAATCAATCAGTAAAATGATGTAGAGGGAGGACCGGACATTTCAGTCACAGCCAACACGTTTGTGCGTGTGTGTGTGTGTGTGTGTGCGCTACACCCATCTGTCCCCCTGCTCAGCCAGTTTGTGGGCTGCTGTGTCTGCCAGCATTGAATGGAGGTATCACTATCTTTTTAAACTGAAGGGATTATCTCTACCACACGGTTTCACAATGCAATTTTCTAGCAGCTGCCTTCTGGCTTGTCGTTTGTCTTTCATATTTCTGCACTGCATGTGTGTGTGTGTGTGTGTGTAGCCAGTAAGAGGCTAAAGTCTGAAAGCTGAAGTCTGTGTTGGCCTGTGTCAGGATGCAGCCCAGTCCCCTGCCTGTCTGTCTGTGGTCAGCTGTTGAACCACATGGTCTCAAGACTTAGTCACCACCCTCCTCGATAATTATGGGTTGATGTATGAGCAAGAGATATCGGTGACAGAAAACAGGGGGAGGAGGACGATGCAAAGACTTTTCCCTGCAAGAAACCTTTTTGATGGATCTTCTCCTGTCAGAACTCCGGAGGTGTTCAAGGAATGCGCAGCCCCCCGCCTACTGTTTTACTCATGTAAAGCAGCCCACTGGCTGTGTTGCAATGGTTGCAATGCTGAGGCCCTGTGACTTTGGCGAGATTTAAATTATGCCTTTTATGCATGATTTAGGAGAGGAGTGCTTTTTTGATGTCGTTGTGAAAGTCTATCTGTATAAAATATGGAAAAGAATATTCTGAAATGCAGTCATCATCTATTACCTGGAATATTTAGGTCTGTTGTCTTATTATTTAAGTCAAGTTGGTGAAGAAGGCCTGTATGTTTACACCCCTAACTGCGGGCCTAATGTTGATCCAAAGCTGTTGTCTGCATTTCGGCTGTCTAACCCGAGGTCGGTCCACCCGCTGATCTATTCTTAGATGGGACTGACTGGTTACCATACTTCCCGGATTTTGTTTGCAGTCCCTCTGATGGACAGACCATGCCCTTACCATATACACACATGCATATATACACATAGACACTGAACAGATAGATGCATTTCACAAGCCTGACGTCAAACAGCAGACAGCTGACTGAGCAGACAGAAGTGGGGGTGGGATGAGATTAAGGGGGTTACCGTTCATCTGGGGAAGCCATAGATTTGTTTCACCCACAAAGCTGATTAGTCCAAACTGTAATCCACACCAATATGTGCTATTTTTAATTGGTGAACTTGAGACAGATGTCGGTTACTTATGACTGAAAATGTGCAATAATTGCAGGAGGCTTATAATTGAAGTAAACGGCATTGTGTTTAGCACTTTAGGGATTATTTAGTTTATAATGTCATCAGGAATTTGAGGTAAAATAGTTTGTTTTTTCCAACAAAAGCAAAGTATCATTGCTATTACATAAAATGAAAAAAAATTGTAAATCGTCAGTACCTTACTGATTTGGCACTGCTGTACTGTAACATTACTGAATTTACAGTGTCCTTTTACAGTTACAGCCATGAATATGTTCAGCTGAAAAGCAGATCTTATTTAGATGGAGTAAAACCTCCTGAAAATGTAATGAACAGGATGTTTTCTATGAGCCTTATTACCTCTTTTTTTCCTCTTCCTATTTAGCTCAGATGTCTGCACGAGTAAAAAAATGATCCTGAGATGAGAGGGAAATCTCAGGCATTTTGCGGGGCCCATGGGAGCAGGCAGTTGGCTGACTCAAACTGCAGCTAAAGCTAATGACAGGTGGTGGAGAGCACTGCTGTCGGCAGCAGCAACATATTATTTGGGGGTGGAACACTTCCAGCAGGCTAAGATTAAGTCCAAACCTTTGGTCAGATATTTCCCCCCATCTGATGAAACAATATCATCAAAGCAGAGCGATCTGCATGGGTTGACTACAAAACAGGTGCGCCATCTGACACAAAGGTTGACCAAGCCTCATATGATAGCAGTCTTTGTCGGAGAAAGAGAAGGATGTTCCTCATGTGACCGCATCCTTCTATACTTGCTTGACTTGCTGATCTCAGTGTGCTGATCTCAGTGTGTGACTTGGTGATCTCAGTGTGGGCTTGCTGCCACTGGCATGTGACTGGTGGCCTGGCAGACTTTGTTTCACTTCCAGAGCGATTGACGCACATGCTGTCTGTATTAGACATCAGTGTCAGGGTCAATGTCTGGGCTCGCCAGGACTTGTTTCTGCTGTGGGTGATGTGCATGTGCATGTGTGTGTGTTTATGTAGATGTGAACATGTGTGGGTTCTCACCTGTTTGTACCTTGAGCGGAAATGGTAGCTGTGCAGTGCTGTAATTTGTGCTTGTGGAGAGAAAATCAGCATTCCATCAGAGAAGGTACTTGAACATTACAATAGTAATTTACTGTGTGGGCGTGGGAGCTGAAATGACTAGATTGCATGACACAGCAGGGAGGGTGACAGGATAAGATGATAAAGGTCTCTGAGAGAAAGGGGGCAGATTTGGGGGGGAAGAAACGACAAATGATAGGAGAGACATAGAGAAGTACTCCTGGTGCAGCTGGTGAGAGGGCAGGTATATAAATGTAACCACTTTACTGCTCTCATCACTATCAGTCCTCTAACACACACACACACTCACATGCACGTACATAAATACACATGCAAATGCACACATGGACCCTCCCCCTTGAACACGAGCACTTGTCCACCTACCAGGTTTTCTTGCCTGCAGCTAGACACTTTATATTAGAGAGCTGAGTGTGAGCCCAGCTGCAGATCCATGCTAATGATTTGAACAGGATCGGTTAAGCATTCCCTTTAAAAATACTGCTTTGATCTATCTGAGGAGCCGTGGGGGGAGTTTATGCTGAGATGAAAGATAACGTCTGGCTGTGATGTTTGTGTGCTTGATTTCAAACATGTCATCTCTCATATTCAACACTAATCAAATTGGATC
>JAQLOL010000005.1:9986028-10009658 GCA_029783665.1 Naso thynnoides | reverse complement strand
AAACCCCCCCCCCCCCCCCCCCCCACACACACACACACACACACACACAGACACACACACACACACACACACACACACACACACACTAGTGTCACTCTCCAACTTTCCAGCCACTTCTGTCTGTCAGTCGCCGTGATGATCCTCTCCCTCCTACCTACCTTCAGTTCCCCTGATACTCCCCCATCGTGCTGGGCTTTGCCACAGTGAAACACACTCTTACTCGCACAGTCTCACTCTGCCTCTGTTGCTATAGCAACTTGGCTGCGTGCTCTCCATCCCCATCAAGTTTGTGTGGTTTGTGGGAAAAAGACAGACTGTCCATGTGTTTCTACATCAGGGAGAAATAGAAATTCTGCCTTTCCTTTTTTTGTCCTAGCTGAGTCGCTTGTGTTTCATTTTAAACTAGATTCCTCTCAGTACTGGCACTTTAAGGAATAAAAATTCTCTCATGTTACATTAATGTTCCTATCAGTATGTCTCAAAATGTACACACCCTGTGGCTCTCATTTGTGTGCTGAGACAAACATATTGATTAACTAATCCAACCAGTCTACTTGGAAAAGTCTCATTAGTTGGTTGCCTAGAGGTTATCCGGGTGAAGTATAGATTCATCGATAATCAATCCACACTATTACAGCAAGGTTCGCTGTGTGTGTATGATCATGGAGTAGTGCAATAACCTTCATAGTTTGGGATAGATGTCCTTGTAGACCTCTGTTTGTCTGTGTCAGCCATGGAGACAAGCTACAGTGGACCTGGATTGTTCAGGTCATGGGCTGGAGCTCTTTATGAGTTTTGGATGACTGCTGGGTTTGTTTAAGCGCCATCAGTGTCAAAATCTCTCCTGGCCATCAGTAGATCTGCCAGGCTGTGGTTTTGGCACAAGAGGGTTTTCTGTTCGCTGTCATTGTGTGGGTGGTCCCACTGTCGGGGCTGTACACACAGCAAGCATTCTTCTATGATTGTGAACTGTAGTTGTGCTGTAATTTAGCTGTTTCTGTAGGACAAAAATTCATTGATCAATTCAGCATGTTCCAAATCTATAAAATCCGTAATCCAGTAATGAAACTGTGCAGACTGATCAGAATTTATTGGCACTTACTCAGCAAGTGTGGCTTCTTGTGGTGTGGGGATTAATGTAGGACCTCTGCTCATCAAATAAAAACTACCCCTAGAAGTAATAAGTTAAAATTGTTTCTGCCACGGTTACATATTTAACATGGGTTAGTGTAAGTTCAACATTATGTGGTCGAAAACAGTGCATTTACCACTTAGTCGGAGCCTGTTAAAGTAATAGATTTGAAGCCCCATGCACTTTGTGCAAGATAATGCTCTTATTAGAAACTTTGCATGAAGGCTTAAGACATTAGAGTTGCATAGGGAAGTCCAAAAAACATGAAACGGCCATAAAGCTCACGGCAAACGCCAGCCAACACACAGTATTTTTAGAGGTGGGGAAAAAAATTAATACTGCATAATATCGCAATGTTTTGCATGACAACAGTATATAGATTCATAGACACAGTAGTGATTTTTTTTTTTACATAAATTCTCAATAAATGTTGAAAATACAAACTCGACTTTTTAGGTATTAGAATGATAAAAATCTATTGATTTCTCAGTCCGCTAGTGGTGCTAAGTGCTCACTGTCTGGTGAGGTAATAAAAAATGCAATAGAAAATTAATGAGGTGAGACGGGTAGACTGAAAACTAATGAGGTGAAATAGATGATGATGACAAAGTTTCACTTTGGGAAAATTATTTGCCAACGAAAAGGGTGAAAAAACACAATATATGACATTGCAATACTCAACATACCGCAATATTGCAATAATATTTTATCGTGAGTCAAGTATTGCGATAATATCATATCGTGGGACCTCAGGTGATTCCCAGCCCTTGTACTTGTCTTTATTCTCATCGAGAGCATGGCTCAAGTCTGGCCAAAATATGACCCACTCTGCACTAACATCAACTGCTTCAACTCCAGACAACATTATGGCTGGACATGCAATAGATCTAAAACTGCATTCATAATTATACTTTCAAACTGAGAATTAAAGAATTTCAATCTCAGTGTCACTGCCTCAGTTACGTAACACTCTGTAAAACCAGAATTTATCCATTTACACATATTTTTAACAGATTAAAAGAACAGAATGTAACACATCAAAAGTGAGCTTTAGAGGTGAAGACCGATGGTTGGAGCCGGCCTATCTGTTTTGTGTTCTCAGTCCTTATGCTTTATGTTTAATGCACATCTGAGAACAATATCAATACTCCTATTTTTGTCTGGACCGGAAAGTGAAGAAAGCGCCGATCACACCAAGAACTGTCACAACAGGCTCGACCATTCCAAAAATGCCTAGGAAGCACACCTGTGAGGAAAAAAATCTTGTCCTGTTCGCTATTATCCTGTTGTTTCTGCTACTGTTCCCCAGGCAACCAAACACAAGGGATGTACTGAGTAGTAAAGCCCGTTTTCAAATTCATTTAATTGGCTGCTTTGGCCAGAAATAATATTGACAAGCGGCATGACTCCTGCTATGAGCTGAAGAATTGAAATTATTTTAACTTAGGAGGAGAAACGCGTTGTGCAGCTATTAGGGATGGGGGACAAATCGATTCATCATTATATCGCGATATTTTGTATGACAATATTGTATCAAATCATAGATACCAAGTATTGATGTTTTATTAAATAAATTCTTAATAAATGTTGCAAATGCAAACTTACGTTTTTGTATGATAGAATAATAAAAAGCAGTTGACTTTTTAGTCCACAAGATGGTGCTAAAGGCTCACTGGTTACATTATAAAAAAGGCAATAAAAAATTAATAAAGGGAGATAAACAGACTGAAAAATGTACCATATTGGATGAACCAGATGATGCTGACAGTGTTTTACTTTGGGAAAATGATTTGGAGATCAAAAATGTGAGAAAATCACAATATATGATTTCGTAATATCCAACATATAGCAGTATCATGATGATATCATATCATTGAGCCTCTGGCGATTCCCACCCATAGCAGCTGTGCCCTCGGAAAACAATGGTTTTGTCGGCAGCACTTTTCTAACAACGCTTCCTAGTGTGATCGACCCTTCAGTGTATATTACATTATGCCAAACCATTCCTTTAATTAAACATGACAAGTAAAGACTTAAAGTAACATGTGTCTCAATTGTGTTTGTGTTTTTTAGGAGTGGATATGTCATCCATGCACACCATGAAGATGCAGAGACCCAACACGATGATGTCTGATGTAAGACAGCTCATAGCCACAGGCGGAGGCTTAAACCAGCCCAGTGATGATGGGGTCACCCTGGTAAGTAATGCCACTCATTCTCTGTCTCCAGCCAACTGATTTTACAGGACACTACAGGTTCTCTTTTTTGCTGTCATAACTCTATCTTTGCTACTCACTCTTTCTCTCTCTCTCTGAAGCTTCACATAGCATGTGCCAGTGGTTATAGAGAGGTGGTATCCATGTTGTTGGGGAATGGGGCGGACCCTCATCCTGCTGACAACAGCTTTTGGACTCCTCTCCATCTGGCTGCTAAGTATGGACAGGTAACTCACAGCTGCTTAACAAAATGTCATATTGTTTTTGACTTTACTGAAGTGGACCCTTAATTATCTCATCTAGCTGCATTGACTCAATGGGATTGGAGTCATTCATGAAATGAATGAAATAATGAGGAGATTATTGATGAATGGATTGCATCTCTGAGGAAGTTGCCTCCAGGTACCCTGCACACACTCAGATAAACTGCTCTTTTTGGACCTATTGATCAGAAAGTCAAACTGCTGGAACAGAACAGAAATATTTCAAGTTAGCAGTCTAATGGTCTCTCTTAGTGGAAAGGAAATTGATTTCCAGATGGGGCGGAGGTGAGCTGTCGGAGCGATGGGATCTGGTGGTTTGGAGGGGGTCCAGCTATGAAGGAAGGGAAGTGATCATGTTCAGATCTTGCTGACCCTTCAAGATATTTAATTACATTTCTGGCTTGTGTGCTCGGCTGCTGACAAAGAGAATTTATTCATTTGTAGAGTCACTCTTTGCATGTTTGGTTCATCTTCAAGGCATGCTTTTCCCAGCAGAGCATATTCTTTCTTCGTCTCTGTTGCCTTACAGCCATGTTTCATTCATAAAGATATGTTGCCTGTGTTTTCTTTCTTTCCTCTCCTTCGTCTGTAAGATGATAGATGATCATGTTAATCTGTGGATCTAAATGTTACAAATATTCCAGACATCAATCTTCTAAATGAAAAGTAACCTCCTTGTGTCGCTTTGGTTTTGAGATTTTATGGATACACTAACTGTGTATGTGTGTATGTGATAGAGATAGATAGAGGGAGGGATGTACAGTAAGTGCATCTGACTTTGGAGTGGCAGTCTAGAGGATTGAAGAATCGATTAGGTTTCCCTCACAGTGCTACATCACCTCAGCTATCAACTCTTCACTGGTGCCAGCGCTTTGCGTCCTGAATATCAAGTACTCCCTGAGTCTTCTTAACACTCACTTCCTGTCACCATTCCCCTAAAGCGAGTCCGACAGTGGCATGTCAGTAATGCAGGACATTACAGCTTCAAGATATGCATATGTATCCAGCCAAGTGTATCATTGGTCCCACTAATATGGGGTTTGCTGATATGGTGCATGAGTAAACTGAAGCCTGCAGAGACTTGCTGGCAACTGTAACACTAGATGGTACATTAAACCCAAAGACCCCTTCTGCACTGGGGCGTCCCTACTATACTGACCCTTTAAGAAGATGTATGACCCTATTACTGCAACTAATTAAGCTTCCCTCTCTCTGTCTTGCGATAAGTTAGACCCTGGCCCTTTGCTTCTTTAGTTTCTGTCAAGGCTTTTCAAGTTTTGCTCTCTTAGGGGAAAAATTTTAAACAGTTTGAAGTTGGATTTTCAAACGATGATGGAATGTTGAATTACAACCCAACTGGGACTGGATTAATTTTGTTCAGTTTTATAATAAAGGCACAAAAAGAGCTGTCTCGGCTACTACCTCAGCGATACAAAAGTATTTTAAATGCAAATCTCAAGGTTAATTTTAAGGTCTGACAAATATGATGTAAGGACACACACTACGCCCTGAAACTGTTCCGTACTTTTGAATCTTCATCAGCTATGAGGTTGCTCTGTCTCTGCCGACCTCTGTGTACTGATGACCTTTTCCTGGTCGTCCTGTAAACTTTGACCCGTTGTAGAGTTCAGATCTTGTGGTGCCACTGACGTGGTGTCAGTATTTATAGGGTGTGAGTGCAGCTGACAGGGTTTGTGGGCAGTAGAGATGCTGTAGACTCAGGGCCGAACAGCTGTTAACATGGGTCAGAATGTGTTGAGTCATTCTCTTCTGTAATCCAGACAATGCTGCATCATTTGTAACTGTACAAAGTAAATCTGTTGCTTCTAGAGCTAGTCAGAACTGTATTAGAAACATATGTAACAGAGGTGGAAAGGAGAAAGCAAGACGTTTCACTGACCGTTCATTTTCTGTATCAGTGTCACATGGTTTTTCGCCATGGCCCCGCCCCCTTAGAAGACTAGAGGCAGTCTTGAGTCCATTCATTCTTATGGGAGAAATGAATGTGATAAGAGATTATGACCAATTCTTTGGACCCATTTCTCTCCCATTTCTCTTGGTGACCCACGTCATCAAGATAAATATTAGACCCATTTTTCACAGGACACATATCGTCTGAACACTCTGACACAAAAATGGCATTCATGTTCAAGCCCTGTTTCTGTCTTAGCAACTCATTCTCGTGAGATTTGGGAACCAGTGCTTCCCGCCTTGCTTCACACTGGACATAAACGGATATTTAAATGGGCTAATAGGTAAAACCATGAATTAAAAGGTGAAACTAACATCAGACAAATATCTTGTGACATAAAAATCCATCTGCGTTAATCCATGTACAAGATGCTATAACACTTAAAGACAAGGTGGAGGGATGGTTGTTCCTAACTGTTGACGTGGAGACGTGACTCCGCCCACTTAGGAGACAGGAAGTATATATACCATTTCACACCACTGGCATGGCCTAGGGTGGGGGATCTTGTGCAAACTGACTATCTTTGCTTAAGAATCAATTTCATGACAATACACTTCCATCAGCGTCCATAAATCATTAAAAATAATAATTAGAAAAATGTTAATGCCTAGTTCACACATATTTGAAAATTTCAAATTTGAAAACATAACTTTTTCTCTGTAATGGCCTTTTGTCCACTAACAAACTACCTTTTAGGACACTGAAAATGGATGTTTTGGAAAACTTCTTGCAGAATAAGGATGCAAATTCCGTTCACAGTGTTGACATAACAGGGAAAAATGTTTTGACTTGTAATGACAATGTTTTGTGACCTGTAATGTAACCAAAATAGTGAGAGTTTTAACCCGACTAACAGGAGTTTTATGTGTTTAGTTTAGACATAAATGTACAGTTACTCTTCCACTACCACAACAAAAACCCTGCCAGCATTACTGGCTTTGGACAAGACGTGCTGTTTCCAAAACTACGTACTATATTGGCAGTACATACTGGTTATTAGGCCAAAAAGTCATATGTAGTATGCTGTATAGAAAAGCAAGCAAAGTCTGCAGTATGTATAGAAATTCCCAAATATGCATCTGACCAGTCTGCCTCACCTACTGTTTCCCACAATGCAATGCACTGCAACATCACAAACAAAACCTAAAAGAGTTAAAACACATTTTTAAATGTGCTGTTATTTTCCTGTAGTAGTTGTATCTGCAGTATGTCATATCTGAAAAGTGTGGGTGGGGAGGTGTTTGGTGAATTATTTTCCTAATTATTTTCCCAAAATTTGTATCTAGTTGACAGATCTAGTTCTTGCATTTAATTATCTGCCATTCTCATCTCATTTTCATTTTGAACTGATGCCTTCATATTTATCAGGCTGCTGAGACAGTTTCTGGGTCATGCCATCTGTCCTACATTTCCAAGAAATGATGAAGAGGATCCTTTTCTATTATCAATAAATTGGGTCCCACTGAACATACAAGACGCCTGTGTGAGCTCAGTCTTAAAGACAAACCTAGAGGGAATAGAAACAGAGGTGACAGTCATTACATATCACTGTGTGCACAAATAAGGGCGCATGACCGTGGGGTTCTTTTTTTTGTGACATGTGACGGAAGATGGGCTCATTATTGAAGGATCATCTCAGTCAGGGGCCATACTTGTTTAGACCTGTCATATGTGACAAACTCTGGATGTATTATCCACTCAGTGTCACAGTATGTTGTATCTTTACATATCTATATATGTACCACAGCAAAGAATGTGGGGATATCCAGCATGTCTCCTTAGACCTTTAACAAAAAAAAACAGCATAGAAATAGAAAACTGCTTTAAAAATGCTTTTAAGTTGTTGTACTGATCTCTTAAAGGAAGATGTAGTTAACTGTGACCTAGAAATGTTCAAGTTTTTGTTGGGTCTAATGAAAACGGATGTTGGGGGTTTCTCCCATGTCTTGCAGACAAGCATCGTTAGCCTGCTCCTGAGGCATGGAGCAAACCCGACTCTGTTGAACTGCAACCAAGACAAAGCCTCAGGTAACACATTTCAGCAGTCACACCATTGTTCGCATTTGCATACACACACAAATATTGCTGCTGGAACAGGCACATGTCTTTTTGCAATAATTATTGAAGCAAAGAAGTGGAGAAATTGATTTTGACTTATTCATCTAAGTCTGTTTAAATGCATTAATAATCACTCTGATCATACGAAACACAGGCACAAAACACAGCGTACACAGTGAATGAGGCTGCATCTGTGCATATACAGGTGTACAGTATCCATATGAAAGAGCCTGTTTGTTAATGAAATAAAACACTGATACCTGACTCATGCCCTTCAACTCATATACATTGCTGATTAAATATGTGAGTTAGCAATTATAAGGGGCTGGTTTGGTTAATTTTCTGATGAGGATTGAAGGGATAGTTTGTTCAATGCTCTGTTTCCTTCTGGGGCATCATGCTGCCTCTCCAGACAGAGGACGAGTTGACCATTATCTAAGGCAGAGAAGACAAAGCATATGTGCCTCATGCAACCCCACATAAAAAAAACTGTCTCTTTCATATCTCTATCCAGGGACATGTATTGTTTTGGTTTGGTTTGGATTTTTTCCAAATCATCAGATTCACAAAGGATCTTTTTGTGGATCAATAGTCGAAAATAAGACACTCAAAGAAAAATGTGCCAACAAAAAAACAGGAAAGAAAAATAAAATGACATTATAACATTTTAGCAGTCTCTCATGTAAAACCATTATTTTAGTAATCTTTGGCTCCCCCACAGCAATGTGCATTTGCATATTTATATGGGTTTTCGATGATATTAATGTTGGAGTGAAAGTTGTTATTGGCTGATGACCCCCCCCCAATAAATCTTTCAAATTCCCCTCACACAAACAACAGGAGTAAAAATCCCTGCATCGCAAATCTGAATAGAACTATTATAAAACCACCCACTGAACTCATCTGCTGATGAAAGTAGCATAGTCACCGTATGTATAAGGGCTTCTGGTGTTATAGGGATGAAATATGTCACATGTGGCTTTGAGCCTCATTGTGGGAGAGAAAATCATAGCTGCTTCTAACCATTTACTCCCATAGCTTCATCACACCTCTGATGGCCCCACTCTGGCCCCAATCAATAGCCCCTTCTAGCATGTAGGCTTAGAAAAGAAGTGAGGCAAGCCCTCAGAGACTGAGACAATCCCCCTCTTTTTCACTTGGAGCCCCACACCCCTCCTTCAGCAGCCACATGACGAAAGAAAGCCAGAGCAGGAGATGGGAGTCTAGGGGGTTGTCAGTCACACAGAAATAAAAAGACAGGATGAAGCCATCCCCTTCCCTTGTGCCCCGTTAGACCTCATTACAGACGGGGGGATTTTAACCCACCCTTCCTCTTAAGCACAGTTGGATTGATTCACAGTGGGGTTCACATTCTGCACTCTTGAAGGCTCATCCTAGTGGATTGTGGAGCAGGGTTGGCATGGCGAAAGACAGAGAACAGAAAGGTGTAACTGGTTGTTGAAGAGGGTAGAGTCTTAAGGTTTTTAGATAATGATATTATACCCCTTTCTTGATGTCTTTTCGACAATGGCACAGCATGGTGAGAAAATCCATTTTGAAGCTTACAGATGTAACATTTTGACATTTTCATCTGTATGAAAAATAACATCTCATGTACTTTTCGAAATTTCACATCAAACCACTGCACTGATTAATCCATCTTGTGTGTTATGTTTCCAGACATTGCTGCATCAGTGCCCATAGCTGATATGCTGCTGAATGCAGAGGAGAGCTGGCTGCAGAGACTGTCAGACCCCTCTGCTCCCCTCCCCTCCACCGACCAACGCTATGATGGTGGTTCACACGACCTCAACACTCCTGTCAAGAACCTGTGGGTGAACAGTTTTACAAGCAAAATTACTTTCTTTGTGGTCACTGCAAAGATTGTAAAGACTGTTTTTATTCTTTTTCTCTCATCCCTCACTTCTGCTGTGTCCTTTCCTCCTCTCCTTGTCTGTTCACATATCATGCAGGAACCCTCTGGGTTTCCCTATCTCGAAACGGGACAGTCTGCTAGAGAAGTGTGCCATGTTCAGGGAGGCAGGTGGAGGACTGAGCCGACAGCCCTCCCAGGACAATGGCTTAGATGGCCCCTTCAGCTCCGGAGGCAGCAAACTGGAGCAGGTACCTTGTCTTCTTAAAGCTCCCACATGACCAGAAACAAAACAGTAAGAAGTAAGAACTCCCAAATGTCCGGGGTGTTACATAAGAATAGAGATTTAATTTGTTCCATTTGTTAAGTTGCCTTGATTGTGTAAATGAAGAAAAGGCTTGCCACACACCAATGAGACTCTTCTTTCGACCAACCTAAAAATTTGATTAAAATGTTCATTTGTCTATTTAAAATTCAACCTCACTTTGTGAATTTCTGATAAAATTTATTAAACTTATTAGCCCATCCTGTGTGTCATGTTGCCAGATATTTATTGAAGTAATTTATGCAAGTAGAAGAGTGGGTATATCGCATCTGCTTCATTGTATCAGGATCATTTATCCTTGTTTTTATCTTGGTAGTCACACACTGTAATTACTTTAGAAAGGATTTCATTAGCCTCAGCAGTTTCACAGAGGTTCCTCAATCAGCAGAGAGGCAGGCTATCTGACAAAAGAAATCAAAACATGAACATGTCCAAATTGGAATCATAACGTTTTGATTAAGCTTTGATTATTGAGAAGTAATCAAATACATATGTAGATCTCTCCATAATGTGCATTTCAAACCCAAGACATTTGAGGATCCTCTACTAAATTTCCAAATGTGGTTTTCCTGTCCCAAATGGAAATAGAAGAAATCAATTGTTGAATTGTTTGATTGAAGCAAAATCCTGCAGTACATGAAACTGCTAACCCAGACTTGAACTAGTAATGGAAAACACTAAGCTTCAGATTGTTGTGCTGTCATCATACTTCTAACTCTCACCATCATTCTCCTCAGGTCAAACTGATGCCTCCAGCTCCCAATGACGACTTGGCATCCCTCAGTGAGTTGACTGACAGCAGCCTGCTCTACGAGATGCAAAAGCGCTTTGGCAACGACCAAATCTATGTAAGATCCTCCTCATGCCATTACACAAGGAATCCCGCTCAACATTAAACATGCATTAGACCCCAAAGCGTATACACAACACAGAAATGCAAAAGCAAACATTATGTCCCAGGCATAACTGTACCGCTAAAGTTGTTTATTTGTAGTGTAGCGCAGCATTGTTTACATTCGGGAATTTCAGATGTTTGGATCGCATCACATGTTCTTTACACCCATTAGCTCTTCGGTGGCTTTTCCTCCAGCATATGTACATGTTGATTTTCTCAAGTTTAAACATCACACAGAGTATATCCTAAATATTGTGCCTCCTGTTGCAAAGACTGTTGTGCAGATATTTATATTTGACATTTATATTCGTGACGTCTGACACTTGACAGTTTTTACAGCCAGTGGTTGGAGGTGAAAAGTTGTTTTTCTGAACTAGTTTAGTATTAAGTTGTGTCGGTAGCGTGTGCACTAGCTTGTGGTCATGAGCTGAATCCCCTAAACCTTTCTGTTTTCGATTGCTGTCTTGTTAGAGCGGTGCCTAATTCTGATACACACACTGACATACACACACACACACAATTACACCAGTGACAATTGCAAAATCAGTAACATTTACATTGATTGGAAAGATAAATCCAGAACTACATTCCATATTTCCAACAACTGGTCCATTTTATATTCCTGTTATTGTCTTCTTTCCTTTAAAACTGTAGTCTGGCCCATACTTCTCCACGGGGACTCAGCTTTATAAAGACTGGAAAGAGATCAATGTGGAGCTATCCGGTGCACCCTCTTCTCTGTGAAGAGGCAGTAATAGTCTGTTATTAACCCAGATGGGCAACAGACAGTAGGGTTAGCCTCAGCAGGGGGACATAGATAAGGAGATGACAATAAAAGGCAGTAGGATGGTGGAAGAGGAAGAAAGAAATTATTAGAAGTCAGAAAGTGGATTTCAGGTATGGTTTATTTGGAAGAAGAGGTGGTGAAAAGAAAGAACAGTTAGTGGACAAAGAGCGACCTTAGGGACATCGGAACACATCTGATCTGATGGTGTCATGGAGGTGCACGTAGTACAGTCACTCTCCATCCTGTTTGTAGCAAAGATGTTCCTAAATTAAACCAGATTTGTAAATAATGGCTTCAAACAATGAAATTTCCAAAATAGCCTCCTTCTGAAAGATCAAAACACATTTTCATATTTTTTTGTTCCAAATAAATTCCTTTTATGTATTTCTGCCCTTCTTTGTCCTCTTGTTTCTATACTTAAGGTACCTGACTTTATGTTTATAATAGAGGCTATTTCAAGAAGAAGTGAATGAAGCAGTGATGTGGCAAAGGACAGAAATAGGGGGAGGACAAAGGCAGTGAATGCTCCATATGTTCCCAGCAGGGTGGTCAGAGATTGGGCTTTGATGAGTGGTCTCTTGCCTTCTGTCAGGATAGAAGGAGGAGGGCAGCATGGAACTGGAGAAGGACATGACAGAAGACACTGATGAAGGCGGGACTATTGATGAGCATGTCACAAGATTAACCTCTGACAATTTCTGTAAAATCTGCCTAGTTTTACACTTAATAAAAAAAATGCAGATTTTAGTTTTTTAATTAAATTTTGCTCTCAGTGACATCACGTTAAACAATAGTTAGTCAAGAACGGTTCTTAGACAAATTTTATTAAAAATAACACAAAACTTGTAGTGTCAGTCTTGCTCGTTGTCTGCAAATGGTGAGAAATGTTCAAGCCATTAACCTTGAGCCAGGGCCTGAGGACAGAGCGGCATGTTACAGAATGTTAGCAAAGTCTGCGCTCTCCCAGGAGACAGAGGGTTAGCTTTCAAACAGCCTCTGGGTTTCTTTGTGAGAAACAGAAGGGTTAGAAGTTTCATGGAAAGGGTCAGAAATTGGAAGTTGGCTATTTTTATCTAAATGGCCGCAGGGGGTTTGTGATTACGCTGCACAGGCAGGCAGATTGTTGTTTTTATTGGAGAAAGGTCATTACTGAGGTTATCATTGGAGGTCCCTCTCTGACCTTTGTCTGCCATGAGATTTCCATAATCATATAGAACTCCCAGTAAAGATTGTCACCACCATGAATATGCTAATGAAAGAGCAGGGCAGTACTTCTGTGTTACGGTCAATGTTAGCTTTAGGCAGTATGTTAGTAATTATCACCCAGCTTCAGTCTGTTTGTGTGTCAATTAAAGCAGAGCTGTGCAAACTCGAAATATAAATGTTTAACGTTATTGTCTTTCCTCTTTTTCTCAGCTGAATTACAGAAGAAAAGATAATTCTGCTCTTGTGTTTTTTTTCTCTCTTGTGTAGACTTACATCGGACACATCCTTCTGCTGGTCAATCCAAACAAAGAGCTGCCCATTTACTCCACTTTGGTGAGCATGCATTTAAATTAAATTTATTCCGCTTACATCGGACTTACAGTACACCCTGTGCTTAGAATAGAATACAATTGAATAGAATAGCTTTATTGTCCGGCCTGAGCAGAGGAAAATATAAACACAAACAAGTCCACAAGAGTAAAGACAATAAATGGTCAAGCAGTCAGTGCATTCCTCCTTCAGTGTTACAACAAACAGTGCATTCATACCCATGATGTCAAACTTACACTTTCATATTAAGATTACTGTATTGGATAATCAGAATAATCACATTTGGGATAAAAGAACCTTTGTAGATGTTTTTTAGCTATTAATATTGAACTTGCAGGTCTATGTCCTTCTGTAAAAAAAAAAAAAAAGTGGCATTACATTTGATATCAATGCATTTTACATACAAAATCATTTAAAGGAGAGGAATGTTTGCTTTATAATAAACAGGACATGACGCGATGAAATGGACCTTGTGGTTAATAAATTATGCAGTCTTCCTGTCAGTGATACACGGCACAGGACTGACTCTGCATCAGATAGGGAAGAGAGGGATCCTGTTTAACACACACACACTGTGGCACCTCTCTGCTTAGAATTTATTTTAAAAACACTAGTTCTATTGGTGAAAAGCATATATTTAACATATGCCACAGCAAGATGAGAATGACTCATTGAATGACTAACAAGAGCGTGTGTGTGTGTGTGTCACTTTTTAAAGTATTGGATAACTTGTTTTAAAATAGCTGAATTAATGCCAGCTTAGTGCTCGCCCACATGGACCCAGGAGGTGTTGGATGGAGGTGGAGACGTCGTCTCCTGCCATGACAGAGCAAAGCCAGGCCCCCTCTGGCTGTCCCATTCCTGCCTGAGTCTGGATTCACTCCAGGCATCTAAACCCAACTGAGAGAGTGTGAGGAGGAGCAGGGAGGAGTCAGTGTGTGAAGGACATATGTCACAACATGTGTGATCTGCTGGCCGTCTGTCACCCCCTCTAGTCTGACGGTTCACAGCCTATTCTCATTCCCTTTTCCAAAGCCACAAATATAGCAAAGGCAAACATTTGCAGGACTGGTTACAGGTCGAGGTTCAGTACGATAGTTGAGAGTTGAGAGTTCGCTCTGATACTCTGGCAATGTTTAGAAGGTAGGAACTGTGAATGTTAAGAACTCCTTATTTGTTCCGTCTTGGGCAGGATTTGTGCAACAGCTGTGTTTTCAAAAATGTTTTTCAAGATTGTTATCCTTCTTCTTTTAAAGTGTGAAAGGCTTCAGTGCATAACTTTTTTCTTTTTTTCACAAGATGATGTCTATCCATTTTACACAACTTAGAAATAAAAATGTTTTGACAAGAATCGCTTTATAAAAATGAAGAATAGAACGCTGAAATTTATCAGACTAAGTTATGATGGATATTGTAATTTGGATCCCCTGGCATTTGTTTCAAAACAACAATTGCAGTGTGTGTTTTCCTAAAAATGTGGCATTTCATAAGTGCAAACAAGCACAAGAAAACTAACTAACCAAAAACTAAGTCCCCTCTAAATAAAAACTAGACAGCTGATCGGATTCTTTTTTTAGCTCCACAAATATATATTTAACATTTTTGTTTTCCAAGAAATTATGCTACATTATATTATTCCACCCCTTAAAGGATGGAGATAGAGGGAATACACTTTAGCTGCAACAGTGACATACAATTTGGTAGCTAATTTGTTTTTTGTTTTTTGTTTGTTTTTTTGGCCAACTTGCAAAAATTTGTGTCTTGTTTGGCCCTAAGTGCATGTGCTTAAAGACAGCTTTCAGTTAACATAAAATTGGTGTTTTAGTCTCTTTGGGTTGGATTACATGATTAGTCTGAGCAGTGAACAACGCCTTAGTGAGGCGAACATCAACTGACACAGGTGCAGAAAGTTACACCTGGCATGGTTTCACTGTTTTGCTAAAACTTTATCCTCTGTGTTGCTCAGCTCATGCGTGTATCCACATTACATAAGATAGTGATCCAGCGTCTCCATCTATCTTCCTCTCTCAGGTGAGTCAGCTGTACCTGAGCTCCACAGGCCGACTGTGCTCCTCTTTACCCCCCCACATCTTCTCCTCAGCAGAGAGAGCTTACCACATGATGCTGCAGGAGAGACGCCCGCAGTGTTTCGTCCTCAGGTATAACTTCCTTCTTTAACACACAGACACCCACACACTGTCCCAAACACTGAACCATGTGCCTCAGGATTGTGAGACAACAATGTCAATGGAGCGTAATAATGGTGTGAATAAAAGCGAGGTTCAGCGTGCCACCTGGTTTGTCCACACCCCTCTGCCACACACCTGTTAAACACTCCCTGGGAGATTAATAGTTCTCAGCCTGAGTTGAGCCATAGGCCCGCTTGGAGTTCACACAGAGATGGAAGTTTGCTGCTCTTTGTCCTCGGCTGGATGGAGGCAGCTCCCTGATTGCAATTAAATCTCGTTCCGGCTCTGCAGTGACATTCCTGCTGAGTTGTAACCAATCTGGCAGAGAGTTAATGCATCCTGGCCACATGCTATTCATCTAACACAGACACACACACACTCAAGGACATTGTACTGTGCACTGTCATGTACACACACGTGCACACTCTAGTTTCCTTCGTTTTTTATGTTCTCTCTTTTTCAAGCTTCCTGTTTCGTCATGTGTACATGCATGTCCTAAACTATACACTACATATACACCAGATACTGTGCACATATACCAATTTTTTCTTGTTGCCTTCATTTTTCTTGTCTTTCTTTCATTTAAACTTCCTGTTTACCTCCCTATGTCTTCACACATAAACAAAAGTGCATACACACACAATGCACAATACACATTCACACACTCCTATATGTTTACAGGCAATCAGTGGCCATGATCCCCAGAGGCCAGTGCTCGAACAAAATGCCCTTGAAATCTAATAAAAACTGGTAAATGAAAAGACAGCGGAAAGGCCAGTGGACTTCACACTCAGCAGGGCCATTAGTCGGAAATATAGCAAAACACATACACACAGACAAACAGCGCACCACAGCACTGCGGTCATTAGTAAAGGCTTCTGACCTTCTGAAACCATCTGTTTGGTGTTACTCTGCCGGTTCTAAGTCTCTGCATGTTGGTGAGTGGTAGAGCATGTACTGTAGAGGTACCTTATGTCAGATCTAATATCCATGCAACAGCAAATTAAAAACAGACCTCCAGTGCCATATAAGCTGTGACAGTAACGACACGCTGAAAGAGTCCGTCAGTGGAGGAACGTTCGTTGTGTAAGAAAGGGATATGTTGTGAATTTAATGGGAGGGGTTCCCTAAAGGGGTGATGTCAGGTGGGTGGAGGCATGTAACAAAGGTGACACAATGTGGGAGACGCCCTGTTCACAAATGCATAACACAGCGTCTTTAGAGATACATACAGAGAAGTGTTAGATTTGCCTTTATGTCCAGTTTAATAGAAAGCTTTTGATTTTGTTATTTTTGAATGCATTTTTCTTATATTCTAAAAGCAATGAAAAAACAAAACTTACAGCAAGTTTAATGTTAATGCAATGACAGCAGCAATAATGTAACGCAATTTAAACACATGTAGTTAATATTTTTACTTGGATAATAAATATTGAAACTGATCATATACAATAATGGAAAAATTCCTTTTTCAAATCACCACAGTACGTATTTATTGTTCATCATAGTGAAAATCAGTGACTACAGTATAAACTTTTAAATATGTTTTCAAATTGATTATGGATTTTGTAGCTCTTCAGTTACATTTGAGTGCATTAGAAAGAAATCTTCTAGAACATGAAAAGAACAGGAGCTCTGGTCACAGCAACCCGTTAGAGCATTCCTATGAGCTATTGCTTTAATACAGGCTTGAAAATTTGGGAACCTATCTTTTAAATCATGGAACATTAGACATGTAAAATAATTGCAGCACCCTCTAAGACTTGAATGAATAAAATCAGCATTTTTTGTCTCTCCAGCGGTGAAAGTGGGTCTGGGAAAACGGAGGCCTGTAAGCACATCGTGAGACACCTGACAGCTCGCTTCAGCCAAAAAAGCTTCGCTCTAGAGCCTAGGATGAAACACGTGAGTTTGGCCACTCATCAGGTGAAGATGTCCTGGAGGCTAAAATAACAAAGGAGCATGTGAAGTCCTGGGCATAAGTCTTGAATCCTTTGTTACTCTCACGTCCTCGTTTCTGTTCTTTGAGTTTGAGAAGGAAAGGCAGAAAGCTTGAGAAATGATCTTGTTGTTGACATCTGTGCCGTTTTTCTTTCAGTTTCCATGATCTACACAATAAGTCCTCTTCGAGAAACTCACTTATATTTGTATGTGCTTCAAAGAAAGCCACTGGCTGAATCCTACATCCTTTCTACTTGTGCTCATATCTCACTGTGCTTATCGTTCCTTTAACCATGCCATCTCTGCGACAAAATCAAACAGAGCACACACTGAGACAATGTTTATAGCTGTCTAAATGTATCCTACTGTGCTGTTGTTGTGGTATTGGTTGAATGAATAGATATATGGATCAGTGCGCTAAAGAATGGGGTTTTACTGGTATTCTTTTCCTCTCTGCCTGAGAGCTGTTCATTTTTCATTTGGCCTGAATTTGATTTTATCATCAAAATTTCCATTAAGGTGGCTACTGGTGGAACTATTTCCTTTATACTGTGCAGCCTAATGAGGGGATATTGATAGTAGAGTACAATAGAATAAGTACAATAGAATAAGAACAATAGAATAGAAGAGCAGAAGATGCTAAAATCTTAGGATAGGCAATGACTAGGACTTTTGTATGGAAGCGTGTACAGACCAGATAATATTATTCTTCATTTTACTATTACGAAAAAAGAGGCAGAGGGGGAAAAAAAAATCTTTCATTTAGGTCAACACTTACATGACTGCTTCTTGTCTTATTCCAGCTGTGTAGTCATGGTTCAGATTACGACATGTTCGTTGTGCTTAACACATGTTTTACTTGCTCTGCACTCAGTCTGTCATTTGGGTAACAAAGCAGTGGGTAACATGGGAGTGTATTCTGATGAAGTCATCGTTATGTATTCGATAACTGGGTCAGCTCATACTCTCATCATCCTGGGACATGAAAAATACCCGGTATCCACATTCTGGATGCATATTGACATCTAGTGGCTGAAAATGGAATTAGACCACAGCTACCCTTTTCTATCAGAACTAGAAATCTAAAGATTTGTGAGGGAGAGCTCATTTGAGTAAGTTGTTTTCAGTAAAAAAAAATGACATAAATACTCTGCAGTGAAAGTCATTCTTTAGGATATTTTAAGGTACTGGTAACTAATATTTCCTTTGGTTTGATCAAATATGCAGGTTAACTGTATTCTGGAGGCCTTTGGTCATGCAAAGACTCCGAGGAACAACAACTCAAGCCGCTTTATAAAGCTGTTGACCATCCAGTACTGTGAAAGGCGAAGGACACTGCTCAGAGGTAACTTAGATTTCTGTCATAATAGCCATCAATGGGATCTCATTGACAGTAGGCTTCACTTTCTCTTTGTTAAAAATATGTTGTCTTTTTTTCCCACATTCTGTATAAAATGTCCATATTTTGAAATGCTTTCCTTAAATTAAAAAAAATCCTCTTTTTAAAGATTTTTTTACATCCCAAAAATTTATTTGCTATCATTTTAGTAGAATAGTTATTTTCAATTGAGCAAATTTGCTATTTTTCCAGTTTGGATCACTAAAGTTTTGATAATAGTACAGAGGCTATTTAAACCATAAGTGACTGACAGTATTAGATTTATATTTTAAATGATATGCACAGTCATGAAAGACCAACAGGGGGCAGTGAAAGCCCATTATTCTGCTTTTGCTCCATTTTTACAACCCTGTTCACCTCATTTTACCCTTGTGAATTTGATCACTGTGTACTACCCATTGAACAGTGTCCTCAGATTGAACTGTCATCTTTTTGCTTGCTCTGATGAAATGTCATGTACACACTGGTTATTGAAATATAAAACATATCAAATTTTCACAGCCCGTGTGCACACCTACATGCTTGAAAAGTCTCGTCTGGTCCACCTGCGTCCTCACCAGCACAACTTCAGCATCTTCTATCTAATGGCTGAAGGCCTGTCGCCTGAGGAGAACAGCACACTTTACCTCAACAATGTCTTGGCTCATAAGTAAGTGGCTTTGGTAGTTTCTGTATGTATGTTGATAGTTCATAAAATCATTGTTTAAAATTGACTGGGGATGCAGGTGAATGATCTTGACCACAAGAGCTGTTGAGTTGAATGAGGAGTTTGTTTCTGAAAACACTTTAGAGATGTAAACTTGCTCACATTTTGTAAATGCTGCTAAAAAAAATGCAGAGCCCAAAACATTTAGTTCAACCCAACACAGATGATACATTACATTGATTTCTGATATCCTCATTCCACAGTATAAACTCTTATAAGCTGTAATCCATATATCTGTGCATTCCTATGTAAGTCTGTGCATCTCTATACTGGATCTGCTCATTTATATGAACATACATGTCTTATTTTTTATCTGATTTTAACTTGCCTCTACTTTTGTTCTTCCTTGTGACTGTTTGTAAGTTTGTCTTAATCTGTCATTATCTACTGTTAGGCCCCAGCCTGATCACCACTGACCTGTAAAGGTCTGATTTGGAGCTTGAGTTGATGGTAGTCCTTCTGGCATCACACAAACCCATTGTGTCTCCCTATGTCTCTGCAAGGAGTCGAGTTCCAGCTCTGCAGATGTCAATATTGTGCTTTCTCGTTATACTTCCATATGCAGCTCTCCCAATAGAGTGACAGGACTATAAATAAATTAAAACAAACCCACCTTTTGAATATTTTGGTTCTAGAGCTCTCTCGTGCAATGATAAACACATATATCCCTGCTGAGCTTATGGGTACATGTTTAAAACCAATGCAGCTAGAGCACAATGTTTATTTTGTTTTTGTAGTTTGCTCCATCTTTCTGTCCTGATTTCAGGTATCTGAGTGGAGGCCTTCCAGGCGAGAACCCTCCAGTAGCTATGGCCTCTACCCAGAGCAGGGAACGCCTCAACGCAGTCAAACAGGCCCTGCGAGCCCTGGGCTTCAACAAGCAGGTATTGATTGACTGCACACACCTTCTACATGGCCTTTTTATTTAAAGACTATTGACAACAGGGATCACTTAAAGTGTTGATGTCACAAAACCTTGAAATCACCACTTATGAGGTCACTGATGAGGTCATGTCCAGACACTAGCTGTTAATCACTTTCTACCCTTTCACGGATTTGTGGATACATCCAAATACATTAATTTATTATACTGATGCAAAATGTGTCATCATTACGGATGAGTCCAGCTCCTCCTCCTCACTCTAGGTGCTTCCCTTTTGGTAGATGAAACGTGGCTGACACAGACAATCTCCTGTTGTTTGATAAATGTTTGAATGGGTTACTTCAGGCAATGTCTGGACCTGATTTTCTGGACATTGCTCATGTCAGAAAACAGCTTTAATTTTGCTATCCAGAGTTTGTAAGGATGTGTGAGTCCAGACTCTGGATGTTCCAGATGGGAGAAAATCCACACTTCTTACCATACAGAGAGCAAAACGGCAGAAAATGGTTCATTTTTATGGACTTTTGATCATGTGTAAAGTCACATATTTCAAATGATTACTAGAATGCAGTCCCAGTAACACATGGTAAAGACACGGTCAGAAGTGGAATATTACTTCACAAGTTACTGAGTATTGCCCATGCTTCATTCAAAAGTTAGCCCATGCATAATGGATTGCAGGACAGTGAAGGCTTCAAAGGACACTACAGCATGTCTTCCCAGTTCAGGCTCAAGAAGCATTTTAAAATAAACCGGCATTGTTGATCTGTTATGACATATTTGGCTTACATGTAGAATTCTAAGAATCCAGAATTTGGCCTCGTGATGGGTTTCTGTTATTTATCTAGGGACCATAAAACAAAAGTGAGACCAAATACAGAAGACAGGAGTTTGATTTATGTGTACTGTGTGTACGTAGTGTCTTCAGTGTATAGTACAGTCCGTCCTGTGAAACACCCGCCGTGTTCCCAGCCTGTTATCAGGTTCTATTCTTAGATTTCCAGTCAGCATCTGTCAGCAGTGAGTGACCACCAACTCACCTTTTAATCCAGCTGCAGTGAGTACAAGTAGGCAAGGCCTAAGGAACAGAGGAATAGAACGATAGATAGTTGTATTTCTGGAGGGGAATAGTGTTCATTGCATGAGGGGAACAGTCCTGGAGATGGAATAAGAAGTGGGGGAGAAGAGGTGTAAATGATAGACCACCCATTGGTCTGTGTCTAAGTCTAATCAGGGGACGACTCCCAGCCCAGACCCAAAGGTCAGTCGTCATTAACACTCCCTATCGTTCCTTTTCTCTCACTCGCTCCCTTTCTTCTCCTTGGTAAGCAGGGGGGAGTGTGAGTGTATAGAGTGTCAGACAGAGACTAATGCTTGTGTTTATCTCCCAGATATCAGCTCCAATATCCTGCCTTGGGAGAGTGCACACACAGACATATTCACACTCAAAAGTACACACCCTCAGTCTCAAACATCCCCCTCTCAGAGATTCAGAGCAGTGGGTTAGGGGGTATTCCTTTAAGTGTCCTCTACTCAAGGTCAGCACAGAAGGGAGAGTAGGAAGGGTGTGAATGAAGGGATGGGTGTTTGCGCTTCACAGAGAAGCAATGGATTTTGTAAACGGTATTCATGCATTAATTTATTCATTTTTAAATTTTGCAATACATTGAAGGATAAGGATGTTCCTTCTATTTTCTCCGTTTATTCAGAAATTCCGTGAAAATTCAAAACTTACAGTGCGAAACTCAGTGTCTCAGTGAGTCATAAAATTAAAACTGTTTAAGAGGGAAAAAAACATATAATTTGGACACTACAGCTAGGCACTGATTTAAGCTGACATTATTAAGACAAGAGTGGCAATTTTTTTGCTGGGGACTGTTTATAGTTGGGGGTAAATACAATTTTGATGTGGAAGTTAATATTTCCATGTACCAGGAAGTATGTGAGATTGATGAAATAAAACTCCAGAGGTTTGGTAATTAACGAACTTCACCAGCGTAAAAATGTGGTGCATTTATGTGTTTATGATCAACAAAAGACATTTGTGACAAAAGTGGAATGTGTTTTAACAGTTTCTGGCCATGAAGGCGATATTTGTTAGCCAGATCGTTTGGTCAGTTGGATTGGTTTTTGGGTTTTTAATTAGGATTGTTAACATGAAGACAAATATAGAATATTGTCAGTCCTTTCCTTCCAAAAGAGACTGGATGTTGGATTATGAAATATTTGCTCAGCATTTCATGGAGTGCCAGTCTAAAATTGGAAGAAAAAGGTTTTCGATTTCCCCACAAAATTTAAAAGCCTATTTTCTGTCTCTCTCACTCGCTGCTCTCTCTATCGCTTCTTTCTTGTCTCTTGTCCACTGTCTCTCTGTCTCTCTGCTAGGAGGTCGACTCTGTGTTTACACTGCTATCCGCTGTGCTCCATATTGGGGACCTACGTTTTACTGCATTGACAGATGCCGATACAGCTTTCCCTTCTGACCTGCAGCTGCTGGAGAGAGGTCAGTGCCCTCCTCACATGACCTCTGTCACATGTGCTAAAGTGGGGTAGGGCAGGGAAGAGGGGGGGCATCACAGCCTCTCATCTTGTTTACCTCATCGATTTCCTTTTCTTTCCATTTCTCCTCTCCCTTGGAGTCCAGTTTTGGCAGCTTGCCAGCACTAGCTCTAGGCCAGACAGTCACCTATTTCTGCCAAAATGTAACCATGGTGAGGAGAGATTGCTATACACACACTTCCTCACGATCGGGGTCAGTGTTTTCTCTCTTTCTCCGTCTTGCCTCATTATGCAACTGCTCCATGTGCTCCTGTGACCCCTGACCTTAGTGAGACGGTAAACAAGTGACATCAGCGCCTGAACGGGAAAGGGCCGGTCGTCGTCAGGGAGATGTGATGTCATGGGTGGTGATGCCAGCAAAGGGATTCTGGGTAGCTGTCACCTGTTTCTGCTGTATATTTATGGATTTGCTCAGAAATCTTTTGATGACTAATTGCTGCCGGTTCCAGCGATCAATTTGGCAGGGATGAGCGGTCGTGAAGCTCACCTTCACATGCTGGCAGCATCTCGTCATCGGAGCAGTGACTGTTATAGTTACAGAGCATTCATTCATTCATTCATTCATTATCTGTAGACGCATATCCTTTGTTGGGTTGTCGGGGGGCTGGGGCCTCTCCCAGCAGACACTGGGCGAGGGCTGTGTACATCCTAGACAAGTTGCCATTTCTTTTCAGGGCAGACATATAGAGACAAACAACCATTCATGCTCACATTCACATCTATGGGCAATTTAGAGTTACCCATTAACTTAACCTGCATGTCTTTGAACTGTGGGAGGATGCCGGAGTACCTGGAGGGAATCCACGCAGACACATGTAGAACATGCAGACTGCTCCAGGCAGGCATCGAACACAGGGCCTTCTTGCTATGAAGCAACAGTACTAACCACTAATCCA
>JAQLOL010000005.1:9939659-9966255 GCA_029783665.1 Naso thynnoides | reverse complement strand
AAACAAATAAAAGAAGCAAAATGCTCATATTTAACAAAATAGGAAGAGCAAATGTTTGACATTTTTCCTTGAAAAAATAACACAGTTGGCAATTTACTGTCTCTTGATTGATTAATCGATTATTGGACCTCTTTGCATCTTTGAGTGTGTGATATTTTGCTCATAAAAGTATACTTTTGACAAAGTGTATCCCATTCCTTTGAGGACAGTTAGAAGAAAACCCTTTGGCTGCTGTGTGTCACCAGTAGTTATGCTTTGGTCATAGTAAAACAGTGTACATGTAAATCTCATAAAACACAAAATTCACACCAAAAATACAAAGACCTCTAGTTCTATACATATAAAGAGACAAACACATAGTTTCTCTCACTGAATTCTGTGTCAACATTTCTCCTGCTCACTTCTCCCTTTCACCCCCACCATCCCAGGCACAAACAAACCACTGTCTCCATCCCGCTGACCATTCATAGCAACGGTTGCCCAGGGCAACACCAATAGGAACAGATGCTGTTTTGCTGGTCTGCCCGTATGACCTCACTGACATTTGAACCCATTGTTTCTGAAAAGGGGGGGTGTCACCATGTCTCTTCTAAATTTTTAAGATCAGCATTTTGAGATCTTTTGTCTCTGTAACTCTGATGTTTTGTTTTTGTTTGTTTATCTCAGATATAAAGACCTTGTCGTCCCAACTCTGGGAGACAAAAAGAAATTGTCACCAGAGGACAGATGCCGCTCAGTTCTGCAGCAGTCCAAACTCCAGGGATGGCAGGTGTGTGTGTGTGTGTGTGTGTGTGTGTGTGTGTGTGTGTGCGCGTTTCACCTCTTTTTCTGTCTCCATCAATGACAAAAGATTTGCCAAATGACTTAATCCCTGACCCTCTCTTTAAAAGATCCCATGGAATCTTTGACAACTCGTTCCAGCTGTCCCACCTCATCATCATTCTCCTCACACACGCACACACACAGCAGCAGAAGCATGAACCACTCCGCCCCCCTCTCTGTCCTGTCTGCCAGACTGCTGTTGTGTCTGAGTGTGTGACCCTACAGGTCACATCAGCTCCCGCCTCGCACACGCACACACACTACTCTACAATGCCCAGCAGACACCATTTTCTACAGCCATGCCTTACACACTCACACACCACTCGTACAAGTAGCGTGTGTTGGAATGAATTGTGTCTGTCAGTGGGAGTATGTCGGCCCCACAGTTGTGTGCACCTGGTATAGAGTGACCTCTGCCGCTCCCCCAAATGCCCCCTAAGCCCAGGAAATGAATGCCATGTCAACATGCAAACCCCATCCCCTGCCCACACTCCACACCCACTTATTATCATACATCATTGCAACATCACTGCTTTCCCATCTCTCAACTAGCAAGTCACACTCTTGTGATTGTCGCCATGTGTGTAGATGGGCAGCAGTAAAGTGTTTCTGAGATACTGGCAGGCAGACCAGCTCAACGACCGCTGCTACCAGCTTCAGAAAAAGATCATCACCTGTCAGAAAGGTAATGTGCAAAATAACAATTCAGCAACTCATGTCGCTCTTGAAGGGTTCATCTGTCTTTCTGCCACTGACACCTCTGACATCTCTGTCTTCCTCTGCTTCTTCCTCATGTCTCAGTGGCACGTGGCTGGCTGGCCAGACAGCGGGTTCATCGCAGGCTGTTGTCACAACAGAAAGAGGAGGGCAGTGTGCAGCGTTTCCTGCAGGGGGCGGAAGACATGGGACTGCGAACCTACGACCAGCTGGTCATCCAAAATGCGTCCGACATTGCACGAGAGAGTGACCGCCTGCGCTGCCATGGAAACAGCCTTCTCAACAACCTTGGAAGCAGCCCACCACTTGGTGAGAGGCCTGAGCCGGTGGGCAAAGAGGAGGATCAGCCTGTCAGGAGGTAAATAAGTAAACATCCCTACACCTCTGTGCCTTCATCAAGGTCTACAGACAAAGATATGCTGTATGTCTGTTCAAAAAATGTAGACATGCAGTTTTTGTCCCTGGATTTGCTAAATATTCACTTGATTAGACTGGATTTAATTTGACTGAGTTCAAGTGTTGTTTGGATGATTGACTTGCACTATGCTACTGATTATTGCACAAGATTTCAGCCAATCAAGATTGTATTTCTCAATAAACATTGATTTTATTACTCTCTCTCAATATCATTAATGATACTTAATATGATGGCCTCAAAGGGACTGTAAGATTATTTAGCCTGAAAATTTAACATTCTGCAGTTATTGTTACAGTCACCAAAATAATAACTATTTGAACAAATCATTTGACGCGCGCGCGCATGTGTGTGTGTGTGTGTGTGTGTGTGTGTTGATTTGTGTTTGTGTGTCTCTGCATGTGTGTGCCTATGTCTGCTGTTTTTTGATTAATTATGTCATTGTATCCCTGTGCACTGTAGGCTTTTAATTGTACATTTTGTGATGGATAGTCAGATAATGAGCTCTGTTATCAGATTGTATTAGTATTGTGTTGCCCTTATAGAAACGCTATCCTTATCTCCACATCATCTCATTCTAATATAACATATCTTGCCTGCAGGCCTGTCTTAGGAGGAGATTAAAAAAATGGTAATAAGGAGCTCTTTAGAGGGGGTAATATATAGACAACCATAATTCTGAAGAGTCCCTCATCTTTGAAAACTGACCACCCTGTTTAAGGAAATACCTGAAAATTGACTTACAAACCTGTAAATATGTACATGAAACCCATAAATGTGTTCACTTGACAATGACTAATGATATACCCATGTCTCAAAATACAATATATGTACATGTCAAGATTTTACTCAGGCAGTCAACCAAATAGATTTTTGGTTGACTAAAAACTGGTCAAAAAAATCTGCAGTTTCACAGTTTCTTTGTCACATATAGCTTTCTTTTTTAACTCAAGGGCATGTATTTAAAGTAGATTTATATATAGCAGCAACAGCAGCACAGACACACACGTAAAAAACCAACACATGCTGTTAACTGGCAGAGATTATGGAAAACATGCTTTTGTATAACAACAAAGCCACGCTGGGCTGCTTGTAGAACTTGCACTGCAATATAAAGTTAAACAAAAAAAAATAGATAAAAGTAGAAGACAGTAACTGGCATCTATCCTAGTGTTACAATTTTATTTGGTTTGAAACAATGTTTCAGGTCCCAAAAGTTGCTCAATATTTCAACAATAGGCTGGGAACAGATGTTGTGCCTTGTACATGTGATTCTTTGACATTGTGTCAGTATGGAGCAAGGAAAATGTTTAGTAATTCAGTACAGTTAATTAAGATTGGCAGTGTTTAAAGTCTAGGTAAGATCAAAAGTTTCAAAAGAAAGACTCTGTCTTATACCTTGTCTATTAAACCTTAGAATAATTTTAATTTCTTGAGTTAAATATATATATAGTTAAAGTCAAACACACGATTTCTGTAGCCTCTGTGTCCTTGTACATGTGACATTGTGCTGCTCAGACAGGAGCACGGGGAGGCATTGAACAGGAGGAGGGGTGTCAGTAGGCAGAAGGAGGGATGATTTTGGAGAGGATGAATAGGCAAATACACACCTCTGCACACTTACATTCAAATACACTAATATGCACAAATTCACTCAAAATCATCCAGTCGTGAAACAAACAGATGGCTTACACAGATTAGCAAAGGAAATATCAAACTGGATGTTATCAAACTGCGGCTAGGAGATTAGATTTAAAACATAATCTGTTTAGTCTTTATCCTCCAATTGGCCTTCTTAGCTCGTATTTGCAGCATGACATTTGAAGTACGGATACATTACGTTTGAGTTTGCCGATGAAATATGTAATTAGCTCAATCTAGATCGAAAAGAAATTTTTGAATGGGAAAAAGTCTTTCCTGTAGTTAAAATGTTAATGTTTCTTCTTTGAAAAGCATTATCCAGGTACAAGTGATGGAGGCATTACAAATCGTCTTCTTTTTTCTTTCTCCCATTTATTCCCCTTTATAGGGTTTTAGAGAAAAGTGGGAAAGTCTATGAGGGCCCTGTCAACGGGGGTACTCGAGTTATTCGCCACTTTCGGTCAAGCTCAGTACCCACCCCCCTCGCCATGGAGAACATGGTCTATTCCTCTGCCGGTCCATCCATCAAACCAGCCCTGCAGCAGATAGCTCATACCAACGAGGATGGAGCAGGCGGGGGAAGTCTTTCCTCTCCTCGGAAGCAACCTCCTCCCAAACCAAAGAGGGACCCGAACACTCGTCTGAGTGCATCTTATGAAGCAGTTAGTGCAGGGTTGACGATGGCAGCCAAAGAGAGCCCCACTCCAGAGGGTTATGGTTCGCCAGCTGGAAGCCCTCCTAAATCCCAGCTGTCCCCCACAGACCCTGCAGGTATATCATTCTGGTATTTAGTGGATACAGCAGATGGTGTTTTTTATGTGCCTCAATGCCGTTGTCTAATGCCTTGACTTGCACTGGATTTGATTGCTTCTTTTTTTAATTTCCTCAGCCTTGTCCAAGCCTCGTCCCCACAGTGATGACTACACAACTATGAGAAAGGTGCCACCCCCCAAACCCAAGCGCAGTCCCAACACTAAGCTGACAGGCTCATATGAGGAAATCAATGCTGTAGCACCCCACATCCACCAGCTGCGTCCTGCTGATGTAAAGCTGGCCTTGCTGTCTCGTGCTGGGGGATTTGGAGGGTTTAGTGGCTTGATGCAGAAAGCAGCCTCTGTAGATGCGCCACAAGGGGTAGGACTAAGCCTGTATCAAGGCCAAGACGAGGAGGACGTTTACATAGAGATGTTGGGCTCCCAGCCACGGGCTCGGAGCCTCCAGGAGCCCCCTGATAGCCCAGAGCAGGCTGACTCGGAGGCCGTCTATGAGGAGATGAAGTATTTCCCCCCAGAAGATGGTGGAAGTCCTGCCGCTGTGGTCACCAAGGCTGCCAAACTGGAGGCTCTTAGCTTGGGCCTGGTTGGATTAGGGACATCTCCTCCCCAGAGTGGGGACACCAAACGGGTGGCAGCAGGGGTGACCACTACGATGGACATCACTCAATTACAGAGCACATTCAACAGTGGGACTCCCAAAACTCCCCATGGCAAAGATGGCAGCCTTGACATCCCTGCTCCCTTCCCTAACCTGCTTCCCCATCGCCCACCTCTCCTGGTGTTTCCCCCCTCCCCTGTCACCTGCTCTCCTGCTTCAGACGAGTCTCCCCTCACCCCACTAGAGGTAAAGAAGCTGCCTGTGTTTGAGACAAACCTGAACTATGCTACTGGTCCAGACAGCCCCTTGTCCCCACAGTATGCCCGCCAAAGGGCTGACTCCTCTCCTAGCCTCACTGTCCTAATGCCAGAGAAGAAGTCCACACCTCCACTCACCCCTCCAGCCCAAGCTCCTCCCCCCAGTGCCCCACCTCCCCCATATAGACCTCCTTCACACTTCCCCTTCCCACCTGAGGCCAACTTCCTGGCTCTGACAAGAGCAGCGTCTGTCACAGGGAGCTCAGACTCCCCCAAGACCTCTTCCTCTCAAAGGTCAAGTGGGGAACCACTGGGAAAGCCACCTCCCTACTCTCCAGTTAAGATGACTCGCCCCGAGCCACGGAGAGCACACTCGTGCTCCTCCTCTCCCCTGCTGTTCAACCCAGCTAATGGCAGACCCCTGACCAGCCCTCTGGATGAGCTCAACACTCTGTTCAGCTCTGGACGCAGCCTGTTGAGGAAGTCCACATCTGGTCGTAAAATGAGAGATGGAGGTCTGTTATTAAAGCTCACACACACACATACATACACTCACACACAGTTTTACACAAAAACATGAGCAGACACAGGATCACAGCACATATATATTTTTGAACAATGCATCTACATTTGCAGTTTGGCTAGTTTGGGCAAGTTTAAGCCAAACCACCAATATGCAAAACTGGTGTGAAGATATGTGTGTACGAGGTGGGGAGTTAACCTTTGCTTTGTTGTCATTTTTCACACTGCACCTGTTTCAGCTTTCCTGAATGAGGGTATTAGTGTGGATGTGTGTGTGTGTGTTGGAAGGGGGATGATTATGACAACTCCATGTACACGTATGTACTTGTGACTTCTACAGTCAGACGTGTGCGTGCATGCATATGTCTGTGTGCGTATCCTGTGACTGCACTTGCACACACGCACGCTTGCATACGTGTGGCTGTTATCACAGAGGGAGGAGAAAACTGTTTGTTAATCTAAATACGGACAACATTATAGCCTCATATGATTTATTATTAGGCGGGTTTCCATTACAGATTAGCACAAAAGTTAAGCACCAAATGTCCATAAAACACAACTGCAAAATGACTGGGCTTCCACTGAGTGATGTTATGCAACTTCTCCCCTCGTGATAATATTTCAAGAAGCATGGCGATAGATGTTCAAAACATTAGAAGGCTTATTCCTATTGCAGCCACCTCACACTAACGCTCATTATTTCCAATCGTTATTGTTAAGCGAGCATTCCACTCCCTGTGGTGTACGTGTGTGTGTGTGCGTGTGTGTGTGTGTGTGCGTGCACACATTTTGAAGGAGTGTGTGTGGTCATTATGTGTTCTTTCTACTGTGATGAGTTCATGATCAAAGCCTGAGCCTGTTCAGTGCCACATGATTTATGGGGTACTGGGTGGTGATTACCTTCTCTACAGCCGGAGTTGTGTAGGGCTGTAGGTAGGGAATAACCTCCTATATCTGTGTGTAATTGTGGGTCTATGTGTAATTGGGTTTACATACATACTCTGTGGTGGGGAGGTGAGATGCACCAGCACCCAACAGCCTTTCTCACAAATCCCCCCTCTGTACATTTAGAAACTCCTTACATTGATCAGGTGTTGAAGTCAGCCACCCTCTTTGGCCCACTTGAGGCAGCCCATTTGTTAAAGTCTCAAGCGCAGTGCCCTTTAGCTGCTGCAGCTGCCTTCTAACATGTTACCTAATGAGCTAACCGGTTCAGCCCACTTAGTACCACACTGCGCTGTAAGTATGAGCTAGTGTCGGAGTTCAGTGCGCTACATGCAGAGCACATACAGGCTTTGTGACACTGATGCAAAGGTTTGACCTTTGCAAAAGGAGGCCAAATATATTTGTCACACCTAGTGAATGAAAAGGGAGGGTCCTTAGATCACAGGATTCAAACCCACAAATAGATTACTTTGTGGTGCTTTGATGAAAGTGAATTTCCCATCTGTATTTCAAGAATGCATAGTCATCTGGAGTAATGTCAAAGCTGTGCAGTTTTGCTGTTTCTATCTGAGTCTCTCTCTTTCCTCCTAGCGTATTAGTTGTGGCTGGTTTAATAATACATGAGCAGTAGAATGAAGAGGATGGGTATGAAATATTTAACAGCATACTCATGTTCTAGCAGTGCGACTGCCAAGCAGCAGCAAACAGGGCATCCCAAGCAATTAGTAAAATTACAATAAAGTGAAAGTATTGGCTGCTGGTGTGTCATTTTGATGTATGCTCTTATTATTGTGGAGCTACTTCATTTGTAGAAGACACAATTGTATCATACTTCTATAATTGTAACAAGTTCAAGGGTTAGGAAGCTGAACTCCTTATAAGAGACGGTATGAGAGCAAGTGCACAGGCTGACGCAAATGCTTCACATGACGTCTCGTGCTTGACTCTTCGTCAGCAGCTGGACCTGCGCAGAAAAAGCGCTGGCATCATGGAAACAGTGTCTGTGACACGGTGGAACCTGGCACTGGGGTTCACAACCTTGCTGTTATTTTGAGTAGGGAAAGCAAGGCGGTCCACTTAGATCAGAGCGCAAAAGGGATGCCGATGGGCTTAACAGGATGGCCTACTTCCGTTCCCTCTCCGCTGTTAAATGACTGAATGTGATACCTGACGCTCTGGGAGTGGCCAGGGGTTACAGCTGCTATCCCAGACATCTCTGTGAAGAGCAGCTGCCTCCCCTTTTTCCTCTTCCTCCCCTTCTTCATCCTCAGGGAATGAGAAAACCACAGCAATGCCAGGAGAAGAGGGCAGGTGGTCTTGGCCAGCTTTAGAAAATCAGTGTCATAAGATACCCCGTGCCTTAAAAGCAGCACACAAATTTCACATAATTGGATAAAAGTCCAATTTTCCCTCATTAAAGTCTTCATTATACAAATCTAAACAATCCCAGTGACTCATCTTTTCTCAAGCATGCAGGTCTGGCTGGCCTCTTGTCCCTCAGAAACACACGCTCACCCCATGGGACCTATGGAAGAGTTTGTGAAGTTTATATTTAGACACCTTGTGATCACAGGGGAAGCGAGAGGCATGCAGTCTCAGTGTGGGATGGCAGCTGACGAATTCCCATTCACACACCCATACACTTATGTACCCACATTCGCTTACTCATTCATTGTGTCAGACCCAACAAGCAGCAGCAGGGGTAGAGGCAGGTCAGATGGAGTCACCTTTCCCGCAGACTGAGTGGAGGAAACTCTTTTTGAAAAGCAGGGATAGATGTGCAAGGAGATGGTTGGGCTATGTGTAAAAATATTGTGAAATAAAAAATACTGTTTGCTGAATTACAAAATTGTAATATATCCACAAAATTAGACAACTTTACAATATTATCAGTTAAGACATGAAAATTCTTGCACTTTTTCCATCTTTTTATATTACTGTTTCCAACATCCACTGTGCCTAATGTTGCCTTCACTGACATGTAATGTGTTTTCCTTTGCCAATGTTCTTCCCAGGATTCAATTCCAATATCAATCTGCCAGGGAGAGACGATTGTGGCTCAGCCCCAACTTCACCATCTCTGCAGCTTCAGGACAAGAACGCCAACAACCACTCTCCTCACTCCCCGAGCCCGGCCCCTGTAGAGAACGGCAACCAGATCTCCAACGGTAACATTTACATTGATAATTCAAATCGCAATGTTTTTTCTCAGGTGGATAACTGCACTGTTCCAGACGATTGATCGAGAAGATGAAACAAATTATACACACTAAAGCAAAAACAATTGTTAAAAATAAATACATTTTTAAAAACAAGATATTTAAACTGCTGATTCAACCTGTGTATGGGAAAAATATATAAAAAAAAAACCATTATAACCAAAGAAAAGGAAATCCAAGAATGCACAAAATTACAGTAGCACAAGAATATCAAGGTCGGTTTAGATTATTTATTGTAAGTCTTGTCAGTGTGTAATTGTGCATCTATATGAACAAATCATAGAACTACATGGTGAAAATCAGCCTACTTATTCAGTACAGTTTGCCTCAAAGCAGCTAAAATGACTAAATAAAAAATAAACTGCTCTAATTAATTTCCTACAAAGAGCCTGACACCACTAAGATAACCTGTGGAGTAAAGAAAGTAATTTGTCAGACCAGACGAAACTGTAATTTACCCTTTGGCTCACATCATCACGAGGTCCCATAATCACTTAAATTTGTCTTTTAGATGCCTAAAATAAAAGCTCCGCACAGGCCCTGAAGATGGGGACATAACATAATGGGTGAAATAAATAAAGGAGACAGGATGACAGATCTAATAAAAGAGGACACCTCAGTTTTCAACTGCAGCCAGAAAGTGATTAGAACATTCTTTAAATGCTCAGAGTGATTGACATGCATAGCGTCTTTCTGCATTGCAAAAGCTTTTTTAGTCCCTCTGCCAGTGCATTTGGAATGTAAGGGTGTCCTTCAATCCATAACTACTATTTCACATTTTGTAATGTGCTTTTGATATTGTGTAACCAGGGTCACTGGAGGATGACAGTCACAGCAAGTCGAACTCCTCTAGTTCCGCCTCTCTGCACAGGCACATAGACAGCCATCACACTCAGGTAAACACACAAAATCAGCTGCACAAATAAAGGAGCATTATGTAAGTTATTGTCTGATGCTTTATACTGATGGCAACAGGTGCTTTTTCTTTTGTTGTAACTTCACTTTCTAATACCTTATGTAGCACACAGAGCTTTACATGCACATACACATGCTTACAATCATTTACCCACACTAACGCACAACGACTACACAGCTGTATCAGGCCTGTGTTTTGTTTTGGGTTTGTTGACATTTTGAGTGGACAAGAAAGTGGCCTCCTTTGAACAACACGTATCACTCACGACATGTGAGCTTACTCTCACTCTGCAGACCGGTGTATGGTTACAGGATTAAATTAAATGCCCTGCACCCTTACACACAAGTTTATACACACCATACTCTCGAGCAAAAAAAAAAAAAAAAACACCACACATGCACACATGTGGCTCTGATATATGCATTTGATAAATCTTTGATGACGTGGAAGTGGGAACCATTTTTGATCGAAAGAACCTTTTGAAAGCTGAGACACAACACAAACTTATAAACACATGTATGCTAGAAAGCCGTAATAATTTAAAGAACTAAAGATATCAGAGATGATCACTGTTACATGACCAACGCAGCGCACAAGACCTCCACAGACACAGCCAGTCACAACGCAGTGACAAAAAGCTCTTGTGCAGATTAATCTGTGCCTGAGCAGCTTCTGTCTCTGAAGCATGAAATTTACCTGTGAATCATTACGAATGCATTGGTAATTCACTTAAAATAAATTTTTAATGATGCATTCTATTTATATTGGACTCTGCCTTCACAACACACATATATCGAAACTCTTCTGTTTGTAGTTTTTTTGTTTATGAAGTAAAAGAGACCTGTTAATCTTGCTTCAGAAGTAGTTTTGTGAGCCGGTTATCGGACATCTGTGAGTCTAGCATGAAATTTGATGTCAACTCTGATATACAAGGTGTGATCAAAAGCATCCAAACTGTTCCTGTTGTGTGCAAACGGAGCACCGCACAGTTTTGTGCATGCAGCAGGTGCAAAAAATAACTTTCGTGATCATCACAGACTACAGCACACAACTGCCGCTGCTCGGGAGTCAGAAAATCATCATCGTGCGCACACCAGTGGTCACAAAAATGCATGTAGCACAGATACCGATGATGATCAGGCGATGTAACCTGAAATATATATTCAAAAAAAGTTATTGCCTTCACCTACTGCATGCACAAAACTGTGCAGCGCTGCATTTCTGTATGTCAGGAACAGTCTCAAAGTTTTTTATTGCATATTGAACAATGTGGATCAGCTTTCTAAACCAAGCTGCTAACTTGTTGATAAACATCATCAGACTAAATAAACAACAGCACAGCTCAGAGACTTCTGCATCACTGCAACATGTTTTCCAGGATGCAGCTGTAGTATTCTGGTCCACACACATATGATAGTTTCACCAAATGGAAACTGATTCGGATTCATCTCAGACTGCATCAGTCAGGGACTGTCACTGTCAGTGGTGCATGAAGCACAAGAATGAGCAAAGCATGCAGTGTCCCGCTTTCAGTAAAGCTGAGGACATACCATTTATGAGACACAAGAGATGTTCTGGCACGCTGTGTACCCACTTCACAGTCCTCTGGTTGACTACATTTCAGGGGTGAACTCACCTTATGCATCTTTTGAAGCTTTGTCTGTTTTTGAGATAAAATGCTGATATTCCAGCACACACTGCTTAAGGTTGTCTCATTTCAACCTTTAAAAAAGTATAAAGCACATTCCTCCTGCAGTTCGCTTGCACCGCAATGACTCTTTTTCTCTCTCGTTCCTTTGATTCTAATGAACTTTGCCGTTACTCTCACTCCCACCTTTACCTTTCAGAGGGGTCATCTCAACTTTTCTCCGTTCGGTGCGGGGGCTGCCCTCTAAATCAGCGAGGGGGGGCAGGGGGGCTCACTGGAAGCCCTCTTGACATGTAGAGATGTGGTGAGTGTATGTCTTTCCCGCTGCTCTCCCCCCATGATAGCAGTGTTTTTCATAGATCCAGTGTGGGGCTGTGACAGTAATGATCCTCATTTGTGAAAAAGCCTCAGAAATTTGAAGTTAAACTTCACCCAAAGTCTATTTTTGGAGTATGAATGACTCCTTTAGACATAATAGACAACTCTAAAGAAATTCTTTTAAATTCCATCATGGAATGCAGAGGCCGTGGTCATCCTAAATCCTTTGCAGTTGTAGTGGATTCAAGAAATCACCAGTATTTGTGGCAAAAAACACAATTATGTGTTGATCAAAATTTGTGGTAGTTTTAAGCCAAAGGCTGAAATGTTCTGAAATATCGAGGAATAAATCTTGAAAACCACTGCTTTTGCAGGACATTGTTCAGCTTTACCTGTACATTACCTGTGCTCTTTGTCCTTCAAACACTGATCTGGAGTCAGATTAACCACCTGCCTGATCTTAGAATTGGTGAAACTGCTGCTTTTTCCCTCTTTTTTTCTATCCTCATCACTGAAAGGAAACTGCAGCTCTTGAGCTCTGCTAAAGTCTGTTTACCTTCACATTATCACTCTCAAAAGAAGCATATTCTAATTTATGGTTGTCCTTTGTTATGCTTGTCCTCCTTACATTTTAGAATGAAGTATTAAACTTCTGTTTGGTCATATTTATTGACTTTGCCCTAAAAAAAAATAAACAAAATCCAAATTTGAAGTGATTAATCAGATTGAATAAGTTTGTATTTTGTTTTTAAACCAACTTTCTTTAATGAATATAACTTGTCACTTTAGTTAACATAGACCGATGTAGGCTGCAATCTTATCCAAAAAAGAAATTCTGGATTTTTGAAATATTGGAAAGTAGATCCCACAAGTCAAAAACAATCCCACACAGCCACTATTAAAAGCTAGTGCTACAAAAATGTGCCAGTCAGTATCTCAATGAGTTGATCTGTCATCAGTAAAAAATACCATCAAAAACAGAATTTTTTTAATTTTAATTTTAAAAATTCTATATTGTGAGTTCCTAAAAAAAAAAAGAATGATGATCATGTTGCCTTTGAAGCAATCCCTAGATTAGCATAACCTGATGCGTATACCAACACTGTGACACCGGAGTTTTATGGCTACGGCTTGATGGCTAGTCACAATGTCACCCGTGGGATGCAAGGCCCTGTGCAAACTTGACATGCATGCTGCCATTCTAATTTAATTTAATGTTGGTGCTATACATTTTAATTAAATAGAACAACACAGCTTTGTCGTGCATATTCTCAGCTATGACTCTTTGCTGTCTTTCAAAGGTAAACAAACAGTAAAACTAGTAGCATTACATCATCAAGTCAACTCAGCTGTTACATTATTTTGGCATACATTTTGAACATGTAGGCCAGAATATACAGCTTAATGCCTTCATATTTTTTAGTGGTTGAAGTTATTCAGTATTCTAAAATAATCTAATATGTTGGCTAATAATAAAATTGATATTGCTTCATACTGAAATGACACAACACAAAATTGACAGGTGGGCTACATGCATTTCTTAACAGACAGAACAAAACATTAAATGGTAATATTACCCTCAATCCTCACAGTGACTTAGAAAATTCTTCCCTCTTTTTAAACTTTGTCCTTTATCAGTCATTCTCTTGTGCTATAGTCCTCCCCTCTACCGCTTGCTCACAATGAGCAACCAGCAGATGAAGCACGCACTGTGTAATGACGCCACATCACAAATGAAAAAAAAATTAGAAATCAACAGTTTGATAGATATTTAATGTGACCTCGATTTTTCATTGACACATAATAAGAGGCATCGTTAGTTAAGAACCAATTAAAAATAAAAATATAGGCTATTTTAAGGCCTCACCAATATGAGGTTTTTGGGGTTGATGCCGATACCGATACCAAAAAGTAAGTAAATTACAGTGTCAGTGCATATAACATGTGAAATAATATTATATATATATATATATATATAATACATACAGTGACAAAGATATGTAATTAAGGCAGTATATCTGTCATACTCTGTTCCAAACATTAGGGCACTGAACAGTCAACACTTCAATTTATACGGATTTAAAAATGGACCACCCTCTGCTGGACAATCTATGTGATTACCCAATCTTAAATTACTAGTTAAAGCATTTTTCTAGCCTTAAAAAAAACAGTTTTAATATCGGCACTTGTCGGGGAACACATACGCCAATACTGGTATATATGTGATAGGCCAGTATCGGCCAATAATATCGGCAAGCCATTATATCGGTCGGGCTCTTGGTTATTCTATAAAACATCTGCAGTGCAGGCCAGATTTGATGCCACGAGAGGGTGCGAGGTCCTGTGCAGTTGTGCACTTGGCACACTGCCTTGTGACGGCTTCTAGTTTTACAGACTCTCAAACCTGAAGTAAGTCTGTTCAATAAAGGAGAGCTGCAGTTTTTTATTGTTTTCTATTCATCTGCTTGGATTTTATGTTGCTTAAACCATCATCTGACCTCCATTTAAATCATTTTTAAAATCTTGTTACAGATTCTTTGTTTTCACTGGTGTTACATGTAATAAGAATTGTAAATCCTTATAAATCACTCCAGATCTTCAACTTCATGTGTCTGATATTTTCTCTGTGCAAGAAGTGGTCACTGGAAATATATAAGCAACCTGTTAACACTGAAATGCTGAGAAAGAGACACTTCTATCTTTTCTTACTTCACTAATCTGGTGTGTTGTCTGGAACAGGTTCATTACCATGAGTTCATTCAAGAGATGGGAACAGCTCCGCGACCCAGAATGCCTTTCAATTAGCCGCATTCCAGACTGTGTTTATGTGGGATTAGCAGATCTAATGGGATAAATGAAAGGAAAAGGATGAAGGAAGAAGAGGGGGACGGATAACTCAGTTAGGAATGAATAGGCTGGTTTGTTTTGGTTCATGTAGTTAGTAGTCAACAGCAGTCTGGACTAATTATATGAAGAATAGACCAACTGTCATGCCAGATAAATGATTGGATGGTACAGAGATTAATTTTCTTTCTTTTCCCTTTTTTTTCCCTTTTTAGACAAAGTTTAGAAAGAAGCAGTTGCACTTAAAGTGTGAAACTGACTATGTCACATGCCTGCTATTCAGAATAACAAGGATGAGAAGGACAGACTGAGACAGGCAGCCTTGGTGTCTCTGCATGAATTCCCTGCTCACCAGTCCTTAAGCATGCGTGTGAGTAAAGGTGTCGTGCTAGTTTCTCTGGAATCCCCACGTCACCTAGCCTATCCAGGGAATTTCCAGGAAAGAGCTCACACATAGGTCATCAATAACCACTATCATCTCCCCCTCAAATCACTCCTCTCTATTTCCACCCACTCCTTCCCTTTCTCTTGAAATGGATGCAGTTTAGTGACTTTTCTGTTTTAGCACCATTGGAAGAGATATAAAACAGGTATTGATGTTTTTCCAGTGTCAGTGATGTTCGAATGATGGAAGCTGTAGCACCTAGTTTATTAGTGGCACTAATATATTGTAATTTATTTATATCCTGTGCTGAGCAGCATTGAATTGGATCAATCTGAAAACATCGAGTTTTCCCACCTGATATTTATCGGCCTGAACATGCGTGAGTGTGCACTCAGTAGCGCGTGTAACTGTGGCAGTAGCATGTGTGTGTTTGTGTGTTTCGTGAGGAGAACCTCAGAGGTCATTATCACACTTTGTGCCCTCAGGACATCCAGTCTGTGAGAGTTAGAAATGACCACTAGTCATCCCACATTGCCATCTTATTATCATATCATTACCAACCCATTAACCTATTGGTTTGGGTATTGGCTCCTTCCCCTACGCTCTTCTTATGAGGGGGTACAAGTAAGCAGGAGTTTATAAAAAAAAACAGCCCTGCGTTCAAATAATGCAAGAGGCTTAAACAAACACATGAAACTAGAGAAAAACTGCCTGAGTAACAGGATCATAGTCTGTTATCATCAGACAACAACACAAAAAATGTGCCCTTACACCATGTGTGCACCTCGCAGGATGAAGTTGCTTGCGTTCAATGAAAAGTTGAACCAGTATTAACTTATCTGCTGGACAATTTTGCATTGTTTATCCAGGAGCCCTCTGCATTGGTACTCCCACACTGTCAACAAGCAAATATATGAGGGGGATTCAGTTTTCATGCAGTGCTGTTCTTTCTCTGAAAACAATGTAATCCTGCCACCTTAACCAAAAGTCTGTTTGCTTCCTACAGAACCCTCAGGAACATTGAAATATAGACCCTTAAAAAATTATCAAATACACTGTATGAGGTCTTATGTGGACACACTGACATTGGGCTGTTTTTAATGGTGCGGGCCTCTTAGGTTCATTAGTCAATAAATGAAAATCTAAGGGGCAGTTTACATAGCGCAAGTTTTTACATCAAACGAAACGCTTTTGTTGCAGTTCGGCCTTCCTTTTACGGGATAACAGCGTGCTAGTGCAAACTTTTGAAGCTGGGTTCCTGTGTGAAATCTTTTGAAACTGCAACCTTCTGTACGGCTGTGTAAACTGGCAAGCGAAGCGAAGAACGTGGTGACAACACTAATGCTAATGCTATTGCTAGCGCAAGTCAATGCATTCCGCTCTAGTCACTACCAAACTCTGAATAAACACTCTACAGTGCACCGAAAGCAGGTTGAATACGACAACAGTCTGTTGAGGCAAATTCAAGTGTTCGTAGAATAGTTTTAGGAATCAAACTACAGCTGAATTTCTTTAATTTGTGGCTGCTTAGGGCTTAGCAGCAACAGGAAGTTAACAACTTCAGCAGCTCTGATGGTATGTCTATGTCATGCCGACTACTGGCTTGTCATGCATACTGCAGCGCTTTTGGTTGTTAGGTGGACATATTTTGAGGACGCAAAGGAAAGACCTTTACGTTTCTACTAGGGCTGCTCTGATCTAAATGTTCATTTGGTGACCTCACAACAGTTTGCTCCCAACACTAAGCCCAAAGAAACAACATGAAATCCCACTGTGCAAAATGTGATTTCATAAAGACATAGTTCTCTGAAATTGGCTGTGAAATGGTCTGATTAAAACTTTTGTGGCTGAATTCGAGAAAATCCCTGTAGCCAGGCTCCAAAATCCTGCAGAAGTAGTCTAAGCGACGTGTTATTGCCCGTGGTTTTGGAATGACATGTGCAACAGTCACACATAAGTGTAATGTTGGAGTGTCCACATACTTGGCGTAAGAGAGAGTTTTTGGCATGAGGTGAGTGCAGCGATGCAATTTTTCCGCAGTGTTGTGCTCACCATTTAAAGATGAATATTGAAATAATTTATATTTTCAGTTACTAAGTACAAAACTATGAATCTCCCAAAACGTTCCTCTGAAAATTATTGGATCGTTAAAACTGTGTTTGATGCCATTGCTCTGTGTGCATGTGTGTGTGTGTGTGTGTTTTGGGGGGGCTTGTGTGCCTGTGTGTGTGTCCATGTACAGTCAGGCATTGCAGAGGGACACAGTGTTCCTACTTGTCTACTGTTCCAGTAGCTGGTGTTCCTGGCTGGCGCCGGAGCAGAGAATAGCCTGGCAAGTAGGTGTAAATTATGGATTAGGTCACTGAGTATTGTGCTTGTGCAGGCAATCAATCTGATGTGTGTATGTGTGTTTGCTTGCCTGTACATATAGATCCTCACATGTGTGTGGTTTTTCAGATATGCGCGTGTGATCCTGGCTGTAATGTGTAAAATGCACATTTATTGGTGATCACTGTGTGCGTGTGAGAGAGAGAGAGACTATATGGCAGTGTCTATGTAATGCATCACTAAATGTACAGAGTGATTGGCGGTATGCAGAGAAAATGGTGCATTTAAAGCACCACTGACTTGATTATACTCACAGCTCCAACCAAAGCAGAGATTAAAAATGGAGTGGCAGAGAGAACAACTGTTGCATGAATCACACTATGAAAGAATTTTTAATCACAGCATAAAATTAAATTTTACTCCGTAATTATGGGGAGACATATTTTCTATTGATTATCAATTGATTAGAGATTTTCTGATACCCTTTTTTCCAGTACCTCATCTTTGTGTTTCGACTGATACTGAGCACTGATCCAATACCACTGCATTAATTTATATACATATTATTATTTTTTAGCAGTTATATAAAACTGATTCTGTATGAGTGAATTTTCACAAGTCACTTACCACTCATGGATTTTGGCTACGTGTGCAGTGGTAAATCTGTAAGGTTGCATGCAGATATAAAGGATACTGCTGGGAAGTAGCATGATTCTGTTTCTAATATGTAAATCATATGTTATTGGATTGTTGCATAGAGTTGCATAGTGCTTGCAAGTCTTATCTAACAAGTATTGTATAGAGTGTACTACACATCAGCCTTAGAGCTCTATGTATGTCCAAAAAACTAAGAAAAACACATTAACTAGCCACAATGTGTGAACCGCACTGGGTGACAAAATCCGCATCTAAAACTAGTCCCAAATAAACAAGCTATTTACTCTTGCTAAAGTAAATTATGCTTTTATAGAAGTCAGTGACCATGTTTTTCAGGAGCTTACTGATGTTTGTGAGTCTTGATGATTCATGTCTTCAGAAACCAGTGGGTTCCGAGTGCGATGAGCACTGTCACACCGAATAACACACTGTTGCTTTTGGTGTTTTAGTGGGATTTTCTGACTGTACCAAAATTATACAGTATAGGAACTGCCTTGTTCTTTAAATCTCATCTCTGAGCGTGAGGAAAAGCACTGTTGCCTGTAAATATCCTATCTGCTGCCAGTGATATTACCACCTCTCACTAATCTGGTCTGGATCATCAAGGTTCATTCCTGCTCCTGGTGTCACTCACTGACAGAAACTGGAATTCCTGTCTGATTGATTTGCCTGGCTATTGAGTGGCAGATGACTGATGCTGTGAGCTATACAGACTGATGTGAGCATTTCTGTGTATTTGACCTGAGTGTCTGAAAGAAGGAACAAGAGGTGCTCGCTTCAAAAGGGTTCAAGCTATTATTTACAAGATCTCCTTTAAGGTGATGTATTACAGTTCCAAAAGGCAGAATATGGAAATGTGTTGCAGTCAGAGACGGGATTCCCCCCCCACCACCGCCACCAACTGCTTCCCTCTGTATCAACTGTCTTACACTATTACTCCGTGGCAGCTTCAGATTCATCTCTGTTGTTTATTAGGATGATTCATGAGAAAGACTGTCCTACTTCAAGAAGAGAGGCCCAGCCCAGTTCTAACTGCCTCTTTCAAGATGATGGATCAGACAAACTGTCCTGCTTTTCTTGCTCTGTAGGTGTTCATCTCTGACAGAGGCTTGATTAGAAAAGGGTATTTTAAATCTTCGCTTTCACACTGACAGGGAGATCATATTTTTTCCATAAGATCACTGCTTGTCATTTACGCTCCCCCCTCCCTACAGCCTCCAGTCATAGCCTGATCATTTCAGCTTTCTGTCTACTTGTCGATCCATTCAGGAGAAAATCATTACTCCGTGTGTGATCTGAATGTAAACATGCTCTGTTCTGTCCTTCGCCTCTCCTCCCTTCCTCCATCTGTGCTCCAGGTGTTCCAGAGGTTACGTCTTTCCAACAGGGATGAGAGTGCAGCCCTCGGGGAGCTCCTGCGATGGAGGCGAGCGCAGTGTGAGGGGCCGGGTGACTGGAAGCGCCGTCATCCTCAATCCCCACCCCTGCCCCCCACGCTGCTCTGGACCAACAGGAAGGCCTCTCCATGACGAGGGTTGTGTGATGCAGTCACTTGTATTGGCTATGAAATTCCTCCCTCTATTTCTCTTCAGCCACACTTGTGCATTTTTTAAAAAAATTCTTTTTAAAAATGTGGACCAAGTAACCTCACCGCCCAGGGGCTAGGTTAAAGCTCCAAACCCCAGAGCGCGAGCCTCATCTCTGGGCTGAAGGTCTTGCGTAGGCACCTTTGACCTCGACTGTGGAAGATTCCCCAACAAGACGCTCTGACAGTGACCAGTGTTATCTGTGAAGAATGTGTAAAAATCACAGTAGAGGTGCACAAGGAGCTGCTTTATGGTTTGTGTGTCGCACAATATTTTATTAATAAGAGACAGAAAAATAATGAAGATCACATTATTATTTATTTTCATTACTTCTGAGACAAAATGTTTGATGTCCATCAATACGAGGCTGAATTAAAGAAACACTAGCTGTGTTTTCGTCTCAGTCAAATATTTAACGGCCCATGTTAGTCCCTCTGTATTGTAGCCTGACATATTGTTCTGCTGCACACAAAGGAGCTCCACCCTAAAACATGGTGCTGATTATACTTGACATGCTGTCCTGTGATGTTCCCTTGAGCGCTTGAGTGTGCAACCTCAAAGTCTCAGACCTCTCTGAAGTTTACAAGTCATCGGACGCCTTGGACACCTCCAGTTTTTTGCATCAGAGTACTTAATGGCTTAGACATGAGACCTTTTCAGGTATACAGTCATGTTTGGACTCGTAAGTGCTACTGCAGCCCTGGCAACGAGCGACCAGGGGTCAGAGTAACCTCAGTATAATATCCTAAGGTGCACTTCTCCTCCCCATTGTTACCACCAGCCTTGGAGGAATAAAAACCTCTGGCCAAAATGCAAACTCCTGCACTAACCTTTACAAGGAAAGGGGGATCGGAAAAAGATAAACCTTGCTTTGGTTGAAGGTAAAGCTAAATGAACTCTACTGACAGGTATAAAGTTCATGTTGTGAACATGAAACTCTGTGCCAAAGTGACACATCTTGTGAAAAATATGTCTAAACTAACAAGTATAGTGATAAAAACTGATATATTCAGTGGTCCCTGTATATCCTTCTGTACAGACTGACATAAATGACCAAATCAAAGCTGTTACTGCGGTGCAGTGGTGATTCAGTTTGTAAATAGATTAAAGGAACATGTCAAAAAGAAGAGAAAAACACATAAGTCAACAATTTATAAGTTGCGACTTAACTCTCAATGTGTGTCATTGACACCTGAATGGTTTCATGTGTTTGATGTTCAGAAAGCTGTGCAGAGCTCAGGAACTCATGCACAGATAAACTCTACTCTTGTACAGACTTCTCCAACCTTTCCCCCCTTGACCCAAACAAACAGACCCCTTTCCCCCCCAGGTCCTTGACCCTGCCCCCACCTTCCCTATGGATCAAACCGGCTCTACGGGTGTCTCCATGATAACCACTCTGTAAATAGTGACCAGTGTTGTATGTTTTAGCTTTTACGATAACAGAGAAGCACACGAAAAGAACTGAAAGACGAGGACGAGATGAGGAAATACTGTCTGTGATGGTGAAACTGAGATTTAAGAATGTCTTGGGTTAGATGCAATGAGGTAAAGAGAAGAGGTTTATTTTAAAATGTGAATATTTTCTTTTTTAGAATGATTGTCTATGGCTATGAAATTCTTTATACTCTATTTAATATTGTTTGTTTTTTCCTCTTGACCCTGTTGTTCTGTTCCTTTGATGCAAGGCAGATGTTTTTATTGTATGTGGATGTTTTATTGCACAATATTTATGTGGTGTCGTGTTGACTTCTGTAATGGGCTGGGTGTGTCTCGACAAGCTGTTTGATCTTCGACGATTGGTCCAAATTGTTAGAGCCACAAGGTATCAATAGCTCTAATTGATTTCTCATTCCCACTGATCACCCACAATGTGTCTGATTGATTCGGCCTTACGAATTAGCGGCACCATCACAAGATCGATCTCAGCTGCTGTCAGCGCGTGGAGGTGCACAAATATCCAAGAGGAATTCGTGGAGGCCGCTGATATTCACAACGACGGTGGCAAATCAGCTGAGCTGCATCTTTTACTGACTGGCTGAATGTATAAATGCAAAATCTTTCTTTCACTGCCTGTGCACATCAATGAGACCCTCTTTATCTTATTACTGGAACATGCACCTGTATGTAAACAGTGTACCTGACTGCTTAATGTGATTATTGTCTTCAGAAGTTATGTATGCAGTCCTTTTTTTTTCAAGCAAGTTAATATCAATGCAGCATTTCTGATAAGGTATTTATTTGCTCTGTGTTTCACACCTGCTGTGATTGAGGTTGCAGGAGTCCTGCTGCATTGCAGAACTCCGCCACATTTTCATCACAGTATAATTCAGCCCATTCACACAAGAATTTAAATGTTTCTAGAAAGGAGCCAGGATCAAACTACTGTGCTCAACCTCTTCCATGCAAATAAAAGAGAATTCATTCCTCTGTATTGGTTCTTCAGTATGATCAGGGTCATGGTTAGTCCTTTGCATACCTAAATTATGAAAGGAGGGGTTTTTGTTTTTATTTTCTTTTGAAGCTTATCAGTGGTTTTTACCTTGCATGACCACATTTTGGGCCTTGCCCTCTCTAACGTGCTCATGCTGAAAAGATCAAAATGTCTATCAAAGGTAAAGAACTGCTTTCCACTACACTGTGAATCACTGCACCTGTCCCCAGACTCCCATCTCAACACTGTTCATCCATTTACATCCGCCTTTAGCTGGACCGAACCACACACACTTCAGCTCCATCATATACAATCCCTGATGACCTCACTCCGTCTGTCAGCCAGATTACTGCCAGACATCATTGTTAGCCTGGAATCTAAAAATCCTCTGTTCTCAGATCAGCTCTCTGGTGCTACAGCCAGCGTAGAAAGGTCATTGTACCGTCCCCAGTCCATGTTTAGTCGTCTGGAGAGACGCAGTATTTTTAGCACCCAAACAGGGTTGTCTCACTGCCTTTTCATAGTGTTGTTTGTTTTGTTTTTTTTATTGTAGTCTTTTCTTTTGTACATTTCATACAGTATATTTTAACCTGCATACATACGTGTTTGTGGAAAGAAAAAAGATTGTATGTGATATTTCATAATTATTATCTTCCCAATGTTTTATAAGTACTGTACCTGTACAGCAATAAAGCACAATTGTGTCAATGCCAGTCCAGTGTGTGTGTGTGTGTGTGTGTGTGTGTGTGTGTGTGTGTGTGTGTGTTTCCCCTCATTTGTTGCCAGTTCATCTTGTACCTTCGGTCAGCGTTCCAGCCTGTCCCTGGTGTTTTCTTGAACCTGAACCTGTGCCTGTTTTCTGACTTCGCCTTTTTGCCTGACGTTTTTGGATCCCTCTGCTCGTGACACTGACCTTCTGTGTACCGACCTGATTTTCTCATTAAACGTACTTTGAGCCTGTCACCTGTCTGGAGTCGTGCATTTGGGTCCTACGCAAATAAAACAACACAAAGTAACAACATCTACGTGTTTATTTAACAGCTTGTGGAAAAATATAATCATCTGTCTGTAAGCTACCAACGGTTCATGTCAGCTAGCGGGCGCACAGACCGGAGCTGCCGGCTCTTCGGCGCTCCTCGATGACTCATCACATACACAAAACTGGCCAGTGTGAGCATTTCACTCGTATTTGTGGCTAAAAATAGACGTGTGCGAACTGCAAAATGTAACTGGGGGCATGTGTGTGACTAATGACTTCAACAGTTAAATTCATTTTTAACAAGTCATGAGTTATTTTTCAGAGTTGTCTTGAACGCAGCAGAAGCCACGGTGCTGAATCGCAGATTTACGGCTGTCTGTTAAAAAAACGACAACACGTGAAGCACGTTTCAGTGAAGAGGCCTCGAGCAGCAGCTCCCCTCCAGCCCGCGACCGTGAAACATAGTGAGCCTGCTCGACACGAACTGTGAAGCCCATCAATTATTATTTCAAAGCACAGAATGAGACAGCGAGTTAGTTTTGAAAGTAAAACGTGGTACGGCTGACGACGACATGGATGAGAACAACAACAAACACACGAGAGCGGCGATGAAGACGTAACGACAATGAAACAGAAACCTTACTGGTTAATTACGGAGCACCAAATCACAACAAAGTTGTTTTAAAGACACTGAACATATAGAGCAGGTCTGGACCACACGTAGAATTAAACTAACTAGAACTCAACAATTAAAAGAAATTTCCACATGAGCAACACTTTGAAACCGAGGCGAAGAAAAACTTCCTCTGAACAGGCAGAAACTTCAGAACAGATTCATCTGACAGGACCTTTCAGGCTGAGAGAGAGAAAGACTGATACGTGTGTGTGTGTGTGTGTGTGTGTGTGTGTAGTAATAGTGATGGTACATGATTTGTACTATATATGAGTATAAAATAATTTATAAAAAATGTCAAGTGACACGTGCACATTGAGAATTTTTGGGGGCTCGGCATTAAATGGATTTTAAATCAAAATTCAAATTAATTTGTTTGGATGATGATGTTTAAAAAATAAAAACTGTGAAAATCGATTTTCCCTATAACTAGGGTAAATACAGTAGCCTAGGGCTCTCTCTCAGCTCTGCGTTCTTAATTTTTATATGTGTTTATTTAAAACAGGTTTAGTTTGGTCAAAGCCAGGTTTGCACTTTATTCCCAGTAGGGAAATTCATGTTAGTCTGAAATAAAACCAACATATTTTACATAATTCCTTTTTTCCGTCTTTTTCCGTCTTTTGTAATCAAAAGAAAATCTACTAATATCAAAATCAATTGTTGTATGAAAACATCGTGGATTTTGTTTTTGTTCCACATCACCCAGCCACCCAGTTTGTTCATAATAACACAGAGCGGCTGCAGAGGTCAGCACCCTCTCGTTCTCAGTTACACCCCGTACATTAATAAAATTTGACAGTTTTTACTAGTAAATGTCTCCTTGTATCACATTCATTAAGAAAAAACACATTACTTGACAAATTGTCATTGTTCACCTTAAGTTCTTTCTGTGCTCTGAAATTTTTTGAACTTAGGAGCTCACATGCTTCTCTGGGGAAAGTGTCCAGTCCTGATATTTTCCGCCACACACGAGGTGCGACGGTTGCGACTGGCCCGGCCTGTTTGCGGCCGGATGGAATCCGCAGTGAATGGAAGGAACAGCGGACCCTTTTCATGCAGAGAACTTTTTTGTGAAGTGAATAATGAGTCTCGTTTATCAGACCAGGTTTATGTGGGATTAAAGCAGTTTGTCCATGCTAGTACTGAACATGTCTGCCAGTTCGACAGTGTCTCTCACTGAAATGTTTGTAGTTGTTTGGCATCGGTGCAGCTCTAAGATCCAGAGGAAGAAGATAAATCAGGCTCTGACACAATCACAGTACTTATTGGTAGTTAAATTCAGTTTTTGTTTAGAGTGTTGTTATCATTCTCCTTTAAAGTCCACAAACAGTCAGAACAGCCGTTGTGCTGTGAAGTCACAGAACGGGCTGCTCAGGTGTCGGCTGCCCTGCAATGACAGAATGACCGAGGCATGTTTAACAAATCCACGGCGGGATAATCAACATGCTACACTATTGATCCCTGTGAGACTGAGGACATCGAGTCTGCCAACACACACAGAAAAACCCCTCTAATGGAGTTGGAGAAGAGGGAGGGGCCTCAAGGTGACCCGAGTTCCCTCACCTTACCCAAACATGGCTAATCAATCCCTGCATCAGAGCCGAGCGGACGGGCCGGCAGGCGGAGGGGACCGAGGAGAATACTAACTGCGGAAGACAATAGACGAGGAGGGGAGGAGGAAAAGCAGGGATGGAGCGGGAGGTCGAAGGAGGACGACTAACCAATTCGTATTCATCAAAAAGCTGGATGAGCGAAGGCAGGATGAATGTGTGAAATCCATGTAGAAAGGCGTTTATCTGAGGCTGGATGGCCCGCGTCATCCTCAGCTCCGTCACCAGCTGGACATACTCGGCCTGAGAGAGGAGACACACACACACACACACACACACACACACACACACACACACAGAGACAGATCAAAGTCCTTCAGAAATACTGATGGACGAGAGAGGGAGGCAGAGCTCATACATAATTATTCTCTCCAGTGTTGTGTGCTTTGTGGGACCATGCTGCCCTCTGCAGGATCACTGCAGTACTGCACGCTCTAATGAGGACTCTCCCAGACAATGAACTAGAGGACAGAGATCCGTTTCTCCACGGAGACCAACTATGGATGAAGGTACGAGAGGGAGCTTAGGCCAGTCATTAACAGCCCCTTCAGTCAGCACGTCACCATGACAACGCCAAACTCTGCCCGGTGTTGTTATCACACCCTGAAATCTAACAAATTTCTGAGATAACATTTGAAAAGAAAGTGATTCAGGAGCAGAGGTCGGGCTTTTGAATGATTCAAGTTACTGTGGAAATATGAATTAAATTCATGTCACAGTATCATAAAAATAGTGTTTTTAAGATTGTCACCATACAGCAAATCAAAGCAAAGTCACATTTACCGTTCCAGTAAAATTAAACGTGTTTCACATTATCATAGCTCTTCAGTCTTGTCTTATGCAAACCGTGATGTTCAATGAAGTAAACAATGTTAATAACCAACACGTGCGCCCTCGCCAGCGCCAAACAGGAAGCTGCAAACCTTTTTACACACACGTGGCTGAACGTGAGGTTCTCCTGGGCTGTGAGAGGGAAGAGAGACTGGAGGAGAGAGCAGAGGAGCTTCTCTGACATTTGTCCAGGGTGCCCCGAGGGATCTCCAACTTAAATTTAAGACTTTTAAAACCTTTTTAATGCCACTAAGAATGAAATTTAATGCCAATGTCACAGTCACACTGGCCAAATTAGGAAGAGTATGATGGAAAAACTGTTTGCATTTTGAGGTACATTTAAGAAAAAACATTTATTATAAACTTACATTCATATACTCACATTAATATAACAGTAGCTTTGTAAAGTGTGTGTAAACTCTTAAAAACAAAATCAAAATACTTATTTGTCATATTACGACCATTCTTCATAGCT
>JAQLOL010000005.1:9926044-9936170 GCA_029783665.1 Naso thynnoides | reverse complement strand
TTTCTGCCTGAGAGACAGAGACACACAAAGTCACCAAAACAGCAACACACAGACAAGTTATCTCTTTTTTTAGATATCTGATAAGAGAAACACTGATAATCATTGTGTGTGTGTGTGTGTGTGTGTGTGTGTGTGTGTGTGTGTGTGTGTTTTGGCTGTTTAGTGTGAGTGGTGTGTTTTGGTTTTGTCTGCCGTCTGCTCGTTCCCCCTCCCACCCTTGTCCTCTGTCTCTCTGCACACCTGTTCATCATCAGGAATAAGCACACCTGCCGGCTGTCAAACCATCACTACCTCACAACAAAAACACGGCAGCAGCAGGGAGTCTTTGCCAAAACGTGGATTCCCCGAATACCTGCCAGCTTTGTCAAAATGTTGCAAAGGCAGGCCACCATCTTGCCTCAATTTGTGACAGGTTCAGTACTAATTTAAGTATATATACACTACTATATTATATACACTTTCCACTTGCATCACCTGAGAAAAAAACTGTCAACATTGAGCTCATCAGCCCCCATGCATAGGTAAGTATTGTGTGTATACAGCTAACAGACACTCAACAGGCCCACCATGGAAATTTTGTCCCCCATCTGAACTTGATAAACAACCAGTTCACATTGTGGCCTGATGTAGAGCCACAATGATCCCATTCTCATAAGCTTTTAGGAAAGGAAAACAAAGTGATAAATCACATACAGCAGATCAGTGAGAAAAGATGAATCCTGTCTGCTCCGCCTTCCTTGAATCCAGACAGCAGCAGCTGAAATAATCTCTTTTCCATTCCCCTTTTACCTAGCAGTCAAAAGAACAGCAGACACAGAGGCAGTCTTTCATGATAGAGCTAATTATTATGGCAATTAACAAGGCTCTAAACTGCTGACGAGGTCGGATGGACTGAGACACACTCATTTAGGCGAGGGTACATGCATATAAACGTCTGCCAGGTAAGGTGCTCACGGGAAACAGTAATTGGGTGTAATTGTGTCTGTAATGTTGCTGTAGACACAGATCTGTGTAGTTTAGATAAATGTATCAAGAGAAATGGAAAAGGGATAACTAAGGAAAAGACAGACCTCTACTACTGATACAGCAGCTCATGTTTGCTCACATATGTTTTATTCTATGTTAAAAGGTTGTTGGTGTACAGTGTAAGGTGCCTTTCCTGCCAGTCACTCTCCCATAAAGGCATCAAAGAACTGGACAAAATCATGCAAATGTTGGATTCCTGGGAACTCTGACAAAATTCAATAACCTCTGTATCGTTTCCTTGGCAACAGGGGCTTGTCAGTGCAGCGTAACCATTATGCTCCTTCGGGCCGTCTCTCCAAGGGTCTCTCTTTGCTGTATGTCATGTTTACATTAACAACCCACACCACTCTCAGAGCAAACATATGGTGCTCTATACTGGGTCTATAGCTCTGTGAAGGAAATCCCACATGCCATTCCAGCTCGCATGTGCACTCAGTTTGTTCAAATACTGATCGACTCCATGGATCTGTAATTTTGGAAGGGAGATCAATGATGCATTTCATGTATACATAAGAGAAACGTTTGTATTGTAACATCAGGAATAGGCAAACACTCGGTATGCAGTACTGACCGGTTGAGAGGGAAATGTCAGCTGTTTCTCGGCTACATCCCATGGGCTTTGCCTTTGTGTGGTGGCCAGTCTTTCCTCCTTCATTTGTCTCTGCTGTCAGCAGTAAAATGAAAGATTAGAGAAAACCCCAGACAGTTTATCCACTTAACATCCAAGAGAGACACAGTGACAAATGCAGAGGAAGAGGTCCGACTATTTTCTTTTGATCCCACATACATACATGGACCTGCGTTTATTTAAAAAGATCTGAGTTCCCCTCATGTCTACCCTCCCCCAAGTGTGAATGACAATCAGCACCCTAAAGCACTGTAGCACTTTTTTAATCAAGCATTGGTTAACTATCTAATCAACCACTCGCCAACCAATTAAATCTTATAATTGCCCTACTTAAGAGGTGTAAGTAATTTAATTAGCATGGCTGGCTCCTCTTTATGGGTGAAAGAAGAGCTGCTGAATGATACTACAATGAGCTGCTTGGTCCACTCTAATTTACCCATGAGTCACCTGCCTGTCAAGAAAATGAAGGGTTAAGACCTGTGTGTGAACTAATTAAATTTGCAGCCCTCAACAGGCTCCATAAATATGAAACATTTTGGATGACATGGTTTAAATAATAGGCTAAATTTGATTGAAGGTGCAGCGTGAGGGATTTAGTGACATCTAGTGGTGAAGTTGCAGATTGCACTCAACTGAATATCCCTCCATTAACCTTCACCTTCCAGGCATGCAAGAGAACCTGTGGTGGCCACGAAAAAAAAATATGTGAAAGGCCTTTTTTAGAGTCTGCGATTGGTTTGTCCATTCTGGGCTATTGTAGAAACATGGTGGACTCAGCAGAAGAGGACTTGTTACTTCTGTAGATATAAGGCTTATTCTGCAACAATTTCCACTTATGGAAGCATTCCTACGAATATCAGATTCCATTTTTGCCATATTCTACTAATAAATCTGTAATCCTACACACTGGACCTTTAATGGGCGGGGCTGCATGGATGCAATTGACAGCTTGATTGGGAAGGTTACTTTGGAAATGTAATAACTTACAGATTACTAGTTACCCTATTCAAAAAGTAATAAGTAATGTAACTATTTTAATTACTTTGTCAAAGTAATGTTACTCATTATATCTGATAACTTTTTGATTACTGTTTTACATTTCTAATGAGTGTTTTCATCTTTTAACCATTCTCAAATGTTTAAACCAGGCAGTATTAATGGCAGACATGGGGTGCTGCAAATTTAAACAAGAGAACCAATCAAAGTCATCAGAAAGGCATCAAACTTTACTAAAAGGCCTTGACTGGAAATGGCAAAAGAAGGCATTGTGCACATCAAAAACGTGCATAGAACAAAATGAACATTGTTCAACATATAGCCTGAGCTTTTTACAGAAAATATTCAGATCTAGCCCCCTTTGAAACCATAACATTTTCAAAAGTAATTGTCATTTAATCACACATTTTTTCTAAGTAACTGTAACTAATTACAATTACATTTTTTTGTAATTAAACTACATAATTTCATTACATGTAACTAATTAATCCCCAACACTGCCTGACAGCCTAGTACTTTGGCAAAAAGATGTTGGTTTATTTTTATCTAATCCAAAATGTTAATAGTAGCTAAATATTATTCTCCTTTGGATAACTTTACAGTGAAGAGTTACAGAAAACAGGGAGAGAAAGAAACTGATTCTGCTGACATGCAAAAGAAAGACTGAATTTGAATTGGGGGTTTTGCTGTAACATCTTACTGCACATTCACAAGTCCTTTGACACATTTGGTTTGCTGGTGCAATGTTTGCATACAGTTTATCATAGCATGTGTGGTTTGTCTTGTCCATATTGTCATCCAGACTTCCATCCATTCGCTTTTTTTCTGCATGTGAGGTGTGTATGAGTGCTTGCCCACTGGAACCATTTCAATTCGAGTCATCCCAGTTGATAGTTGTCCTCTCCTCTTCCTATCTGAGTGATGTGATCCTTAAACAGATATCCCCACTTGATCTGTGCATTAGTATACTGCCAGCATATTACAAGCAGGCCACACACACACACACACACACATACACACACACTCACACAAACACACACTAACCACTCCTCTGTCATCTGATTTCTGTCACACACACACAGTGTGATCCCTACTCTTGAGGGTATTGCTATAGAAAAAGGCACTAGGATTAAATACGTGTCATGGATTTGCCGTATTATCTATGTATAACAATAATTACAAAACATAACAGGAAGATGAATAGATCCCCTGTTAGTGATTTGTTATATATATATTAGCATTTATGAGTGAGCCTGAATTAAACTGTTGCACTCTCCATCAGTGGCTCTCCACGTTGAGGTTTTAACCCATCTGGTGGGGATACAGGATTGGGGGTTGGGGGAGGAATAACAATGTGGAAAACACATTTCAGATCTACAGTAAATGTGCCATCATTTTATGGCTGCTGAGAGTTTTGCTTACCATTAAATTGAAATATTTCACATCTGCAGCCCCAAGGCTTCCTATTATATGTGAAATAGCTCAGAAAGCAACAATAAAATATTTGTTTAACATCACAGTTGGCAGCTGTGTGCATGCTCACTTGCAACAGTGATAAGGACGTGTGTCTCTTTGTTTTCTAGACATTGCAAACCAGACATTTTGACAACTTCAGCTCCACACAGCACACAAGACAGCATATCAAACAGGATTTGTGTATGCAAGTAGGGACTCGACAAAGCATTACAGATGAATGGTGCAAAAATGATTTATTTGGCTTACATTAACCAAGCATAAAAGAAACTGATGCTGACTGTCAGAGACAAAAAAACAAAGGTCTTCCATGTCAAGACTCATAAACTTTCTTTGCTTGTTGCAAAAAATCCAAAAACCCTGTTACAATAGTTGAAATCATCATTTCTTTGACCTTACGATTATCCAATTTCAATTTACGGTTCCTATAGCCTTCCCAGCAATGTTGCATAACCACTGGCCCTGGTGCAAATATTTTTCTTTACCCTCCCTCTGGCTCCAAACATAAAAACAGGCTCATGCACAATTATGCACAGACATACAAAACTACAAGTGTAATACACAAGGTGAGACAGAGATATAGCTGTCACATTTCTGTTAAAGTAGTTTTAAATGTTGCCGGAGGCTACATAGTCTACCTGACCGATAATATTCAGATGGCTGAAGTCCCCACTCTTCATTGGCTTGAAAGCTTCTGTAAACAGGCCGTGGCTGTGGTGGGCATTGTCTTTTAGCATCCTTTGGGTTCTGTGCATGCATCCAAACTTATGATGTCACTGAAGCTTGATAAATGGATACCTATAATGTTCTAGGTGGATTTAATCACCCTCTGTAGAGCCTTCCTGTTCTGGAAACAATGCTTTTTATCTTTCCTCTGGTATGGGAATTTTGCCTTCTTAAGTATCCTTAATAAACAAAGCTGTTATTTTGTAACAGGCTAGAGAGTGTGATGTTCACAGCACTCTGTGATGTTGATTCCAAGGTAAAATTGTTCATCTGCTCCACCTGCAAAGGAATGTAAAGAGGAATGACATGATGGTAATGCAGATTTTTCTAACAAAAGAAATGCACAAACTGCTCCATACAAATAAAAAAAGCTTGTATTTGTCTGTGACATATGTGTAAACTTAAAAATAACATAAACGGACCAAATGAGAGTAACAGGTTGGAACAAGCCATTAGTTTGTGCAACACATGTACAGGATTTACAACCTAGAGCCATTTAGAAATATTATCCTAAAATGTAGAGATTTTTATCCATATTTGTAAGATGGGAGAGTCCTTGATGTACGATCCTGACTCTTAGAGGGATTTGTTTCCTAGGTGAACATGAAAAAACTTTATAATGCTCGAAGGCTTGCAGAATACAGCCTGTCTTCTTTTGGTTGCCAGGTTTTCCTTCATTCTTTCATCAACAACCTGGCTTTGATGACATCAACAAGTTTCTCTGGACAGCCAAAAGTTTTCCTTTCCTCCTTTAATATGCTATGATGTTGAGATAGGGAGCTGGTGTGTAGCTGTGAATGTGCCAGGTAAGTAAAGTCTTTTTCATGCACACACAAACCATAACCCCACTTAATAAATCCATAACCAGATTTTATTAACTAATTGCAACAGCAAACATACCCCTGCGTCAGAGGTGTGTGCTTATATTGTGCCATTACTAGAAGTGAATGGACACCTGCCAGCCATTCAGAATTGAGGACTCTCAATGGTCTCACAGTATAATGAGTAAACATATCACATCCTGTCCCGGAGGCTTAAAGGGGAGTTTGAAGAGAGATTGACGGACAGACAGCGAAGTGCTGAGGTCAGTGTTTGCCAGCTCCTGACTGACCTCCAGTGAAGTGTGTACACGGTGCTAACAGAGGCCTGCTCTCACCCAGCAGACCCCCTCCGCTCATTCAGCAGCTCCTCCACCTTCAAACTGTGTAACCCTCAGGTTCATAATAGACTGAACTCCCAAGTGCACTCAAAACATAGTTTCTGGGCCCAGAGCCACATTCCTAAAAGCATCAAATGTGTGCAGTGCTTGCATGCAGTACTCTCTGTTTATGTATCCCCTCTCTCAGACACACATGGTTACGTAAATGTGCTGGCAAATGTAAACTCAGTCTGATGAATAAGTGTCTGAGTAGCTTTTCTATAAATGTCATGATGACAGTCTAAGAACAGGCCAAGTAAAATTGCTCTGTCAATACAGCTCAACTTTGAACCAAATGCCATTAAAAGAGCAGTTTGCTATTTTGGGGAAAACATTCTTTTTTTCCTTCTTTTCTCAGAGTTAGAAGAGTAGATTGATGTCACTCGGACATCTGAAGCTGGAAAGGTTTAGACTCTCAGGTTGTAAATGGTAAGCGAGCGATCAGCAAAAGGCTAAAGCTACAGTAGATTATCAGTTGATGCTGAATTCATGAAATCAGAATGTTAAACAAACAAAGAAAAAGTTTGCTCATTTTCTGACACTACAGACAAATATTCAAATTCCGTATCTTCAGGAACCATAAACCATGGCAACAAATAATATGATCAGGGTGTGTTCAGACATGTTTGGCACTTTTTATTGTCCCCTGGAAACGTCCCTTGTTTTCCTGTTATGTTTTATTTAACTTTTTCCTGTTCCTGATTTTTCCGTTTCCTTTTTCTTTTTTCCTATTTTTTGCAATGTATTTTTGATTTGCATTTTGTTGCATGTTTGCAGTTTAAATTTTGTTTACTGTTTTTGCAATACCTCTAAATTTACCCTCCTGCAGTGTTTTTTTGTTTGTTTGTATTTTATTGTGTTTTCTGTTTTTGAAGCTTTTTTTGCAACATGTTTCTTTGTCTTTTTTTAGTTTGTTTGTTTTTCCACCATATTTTTGAATTTAGTTTTTTTCTTAACAACATACCTCCTAATTTGCTTTTTTCTCTCTTTAAGATGTGTTTATGTATTTTATTATGTTTTCTGTTTTTGCAGTTTGTTTACAAATTTTGCGTGTTCTTTATATTTACGGCGTGTTTCTCTATTGTTATATTTATCACTTTGAAGTGTCATTTTTATGTTTGCATAAAGCTCTATAAAAGCATTTGCATAACAAATACACTTGAAAGCCCAAAAGCCTTTACTTTTACAAACAGATAAACCAACAGTGTTTAAAATTTCTCAAAAAAGATTTATTTCTCTGTTTTTCTATCCCTGTCTATATCTCTATCCTCCACAAGAGTAATAACATTCATAGAATTCACAAGGAGAAATTCATCCTCCTCATTGCTCTTTTTTACAAATGGCTGACATGAAACTTGTGGGTCACCTTGCTCTACTTGGATGAGGTGCTGAGAAGCACTCAAACTTATGTTTGCTGCTGTGCCAGGGGGGCTCATCGTTCCCAGGCTGGGAACAGAACGTTACGCAGCTGAAGGCGGTTTAATTTGGACTGCTTAGCACCCCATGTTCCCCAGAGCTGTAAAAGCAGCATAGAGAGCACACCCTCCCCTCTGTCGGCTAAGGCACATGGAGTGAAAAGCATTTCCCATGCACACAAACACACACATACACACACACACACACACACACACACACACACACACACACACACACAAAGGAATATTAAACACAAACCAAGGCAGAGTTTGTCTAATACTAGTTCATCACTGACATTTTGTTGTGCACACTGACCAACTGCTGTTCTGAGGTGAGAATTAGCTTGGTAAAAAGTTCAGCAAGTGTAATTCTGCATCAGTGCCTTTTTTCCCCCTCTTCTAAAATTCTGATTTTTCCAGCCAGTGACCCTGCTACTGTGTATACACACAAACACACACACAGACACAGACACTCACACACAGACACAGACACACACACACACACACACACACACACACACACACACACACACACACAAAGCAATTGTACCACAATTCACGGTCATGTGCTTTCCATAGCTGAAGAGAGTGATAACACACAACCTTATCCGTAACCATGGCAACGCGCTGGATCCACTGTGGGCCCTCTGACGCCTGTTCTGAATCGGAAGTGTTGTGAATGGTGTTCAGATAGGGGTGGACGCCTGCTGCTGTGGGAAAACTGTGAGATAGCAGGACCTTTGATAATCCAGGAGATAACACATGAAAATACAGAGATATTCTGGGTTCCCTTCATGTTCTGATGACCTTGGATTGCTTTGTTCACACTGACTCTACACCTACTTATTTGAAGCCAAACATATGATGTTGAAATGAGGAGCTGCATGAAATACAGGCAAGACAGTCAAGATACAGTGCTGTCTGGGCTGAGGAAGAATGTGATGTATGTACTGTGGTTGACAGATATTAATAGTAGTTTTTATCCCACAGTCAATATTTGGACCCAAAACAGGGCGTTCTTTAGTTAAGCTAGCCATAACAGGAGGCAAGCACCCAACCCCCCACCACTTGCTGTCCTCTACGGACAGAAAGGTCAGCCGCAGAGCACCATAAAGAGGACTAGAGCGTGGTCAATGAGTTCTTCCAAAGTTCAATCAGATTCAGGCGGAGGCCCACCTCTCTCCCTTTGCCTCTCCCGCTCTGTCTGACAGCGAGGGAGAGAGCAGGGGCAGCAAAAGACACTGAGATTTTAAGATTGTGTTTAATAAGCAAAAGGGGGAGGTACACTGACCCTGAGGCAGTCTGAACCCAGGGTCAAAACAACAGGAAGGAAGTCACATGACCCATTCAGACTCGCAGAGAGTAGGGGGCCGAGGACAAACACAGACAAGCGTAGAGGGAGACACAGGGGAGAGGGAGCAGAGGGATGAAGGGGTGGGATCTGTTCTTTTCACTCTTGTTTTTCTCGGTCCGTCTGACGCAGGTGTCTGCAGACATGCTTGGCGCCTGTCCAGGTGTGGATTACAACATCAAGACCACTACAGGGAAAACAAGACGAAGCATGAGACAGAAGGGAGCAAGTGAAAGCGAGAAACTCAGAAGGAGACAGCAAGAGCCGGACAGTTATTGCAGTTTTTGTAACACAGCATATTCCTTGTCACAATGACATAGCACTATTTGTTTCCAAGACAATTGGCTATATCAATAAAAATGAAGCTGCCTAGCAACATTCTGTCTTCTGTAAACGTGTGTGTGTGTGTGTCTGTGTGTCTGTGTGTGTGTGTTGTAAAGCAGCAAAGAAGAGGGTTGAAGGCTGGTGCAGGCTTTGGCTTGAACAGCAGAGAATAAGGGAGAAAATGGGTGGGGCTTTCTTTTTTCTCCTCTTTTACGAGCTATGTCCAGGTCAAGAGGCAGGATAAACAGTGGTCATTAATGACACAAGTTATTGGTCCCTCAAGTCCTAACAGAGTGCTAGCGTGATATTGGGTCATATGAAAGTAGGTTGTAAGAACTGCTGGTTTATTGGTGGGTGGTTAAACTTTGGCCTTTGGATGTTTCCTCTGTGGTGTTATCTCTATGAGATCAGTTACAATTACTGGACAGAAACAGTGGTCCTCATTTAGATGCTACAAGAGTAGAAACCTGCTTCGCAATCACATGCAGAGGTGGAAGTAATAAATAACATTTATTCTCGTTACTTCGACAAAGACAAAACCTTGGAATTCATCAGCTGTGTCTGACTACAATTTATCCTCTACACCTTAATGCACCGGCCATTTTTTTTTCTGCCCAAATACCAACATAACACTGAAGCTAACTGGAAAAAAACAGATGTCTTGAAAAATATACAGAATCACAAATAGATTTCAGGCTTGCATTTTGGCCGTTTGTTTTGTCCGAAAACAGTATGACTCGATACAACTACAAGTACAAACAAACTGAAAGACCAAGACAAGTTCCAAAACCATCACCGCGGAGAATCTTGATCACTGACAACACAGGAACATTGTCATACTATTGGCCCCCTAGCCTTTAGTCATCAGGTGAACAAAAATATTTATTTCGGACCCAACAAAATTTTTGTACTTCTTCCTAAAAACCCTGTGGATGTTTTTTTTTGTTTTTTTTAAACATTATTAATCAATATGTACATGTTCCTTGAAG